>JAXCGZ010019155.1:35000-65000 GCA_037179515.1 Halocaridina rubra
AGAGGGAGGCCTAGGTTTGGATGGATGGATGGAGTAAGGAGAGCCCTGAATGATAGGAGGATGGATGTGAGGGAAGCAAGGGAGCGTGCTAGGAATAGGAATGAGTGGCGAGCGATTGTGACGCAGCTCTGATGGGCATCTGCTGTTACCACGGGGCTGCATCTTACAGAGATAGCCCTTTGGTAGGGGCAGTAGGAGGAGCTGGCAGTTGTGAAGCGACACAGGTTGTGGAAGAGCCGGGGGGATGGGTTGTGGTACTCCAGCAGTGCCATCTGAACGGTCGCTAGCTCCCTCGTCATTGCCCATAGAGCAAAGTAATCCCCCTATTTGTTTTCCTTTCTTGATGTCGGCTACCCCCCAATTAAAGGGGGAAACAGCCTAGGTATATGTATGTATGTATGTATTATTATTATTATTATTATTATTATTATTATTATTTTTGTTATTTTTACTATTATTTTTATTATTATTATTATTATTATTATTATTATTATTATTATTATTATTATTATTATTATTATTATTATTATTATTATATAATCATTATTATTATTACTATTATTATTATTATTATATTTATTATTATTATTATTATTATTATTATTATTATCATAATTATTATTATTATCATCATTATTATTATTATTATTATTATTATTATCATTATTATTATTATTATTATTATTATTATTATTATTATTATTTATTATTATTGGAGGAGTTGGTGTAGAGGTAAATCATAAAGTGAAGGATGCAAGTAAATGTCTATGTGGGTTGAAAAGTGTAATGAGAAATATATATTTTGGAAAGAATGCAAAGAGAAGGATATATCAAGGCGTGATAATGCAGACAAAACAAACAAAACAAACAAACTTTATTTCCATTTCAATACAATGGGTATTCGTCAGCCAGGGCAAGCCCCAACCCCCAACTGTGGTGTCCACCCACAGCAGTTCCTGCCAGTAAGCCGCTTAAGCTCTCGGTCTTGGACGGGAACCGATCTTTCGACCTCGTGAATGCGAAGCCAGCACATTACCACTGTACTAGCCAGCATTGTGTGGAGCAGAGACATGGAATGCATAAGAGAATGAAAGGTAGAAGTTGATGTGTTATGGAGATGAGGTTTTTCTGAGGTATGATTGGTGTATCTAGAATAGATAGAATAAGAAATGAGGATGTCAGGCACAGAACGGGTGTTGGAATTAAGCTGTCTGATAAGGTAGATCAGAGAATGTTGAGATGGCTTTTACACATGAAAAGAATGAGCGATAAAAGAATAGTGAAGAGAGTTGAAGTGCAAAAGTGATAGGATATAGGTCAAGAGGAAAACTTACAATGAGATGGATGGATGGTGTAAAAAGAACACTGAATGCACGTGGAAGGTCAGTGGAACAGGGAAGAATGCACGCAAGAGATAGGAATGAGTGGAGGAAGATTGTGCATATATGACACGGCCCAGAGAGATTTCTCGCACTTGCTAGCTCAGTGAACTGCGGTTGACGGGTGTGAGGGGAGTTTCCATGTGATGAAGCGGTGGGGGTAATCCATTTGCGGCTGTTGCACCTCATTGTAGAACCTCATTGCCTGCCTACCTTGTGGGTGACCCAAGCAGGGTGGAAAGGGGGGAGATGTGGCAACCCTTTATCACCAAGAAGCAGAGAAGAGTGGTTGAGGTGTATGTGGATTGTGGTGAATGCGCATTTCTTGGCCACACCTCTTGCAAGGGGGAATGAGGCCATGGCACAAGCCGCTCGTTGAAAGACTACGACTGAAGGTATTAGGATATAACTAGGACTGGTCCAGACAGTTCCGGGTTGAGTCTTCCTTCTGGACGGTTTTTTCTCATGCCTACATCTACACTGAATATTCTGGCAAATTCATTACATATCTCTTGCTTATCCATTAAATTTGACAAGTCACAACATTCCCCACATCTGTCTCTTTTTCTCTCTTTTTTTTCCTCACATTTCTTATTATTTATGGAGGTTCCACAGTTAATGACCCCCAGTACCCGGCATAGAGGCATGCGAAGAATCTCTGGGGATTGTGTTCACTCCACTATTGGCTTGAGGGCAGACACGCCTCGTGGTAGTAATGGATCTGCCCTTAACCTTGCACCTCCCAATAGATCTGATTCTTTGAATCTTCATTATTCTAACATTCGTGGGCTAAACTCTAATCTTTCGTCTGTGGAATAGCTCTTATGTTCTCATTATAATGTGTATACTCGTTTGCGTTCCAAAGGTGGGGTCTGCGCCTACTGTAACACTAACACTCGTGCTGCGAGGCTCATGGACCTTGAATCTCCTGACTTTGAAGTTCTCTGGCTAAAAGTCTATCTCTCCACTTCCACTATCTTCCTTTGTTTCTGCTACTGTTCTCCAGACTCCACCAAGTTTGTCTCTTTCTTTGAATATCTGTCCTCGTGCCATGAGTACTTGATATCTTCTCATCCTCATGCAGAAGTTCTCTACATTGGAGACTGCAATGTACACCACAGTGAGTGCCTTCATTCTCCTCACACTGATGTGGGAGGAAGTGAGGCACTTGCTTTCTCTATTACTCACAATCTGGAGCAAATTATCAAACATCCTACTCGTGTTCCTGATCATCATGAACATGTAGCAAACACTCTTGACCTATTTTTTACCTCTAACCTTTCAAACAACTCTTATTCTATGCTTTCCCCTCTTGGTAAATCTGACCACTCTATGATCTCAGTCTCTTCCAATTTCGCTCTCCCTCCACCAATCCCTCCTACACAGCGTCGCCTTTGTCATTTTGAGCGTACCAAGCATGAAAATGTTCATAACTTCCTCTATGACTTCCCATGTGATAACTATGCTTTCGGTCCCGCAACCCTAATTAGGTAGGTCTAAAAGTTGCTGAGATCATGACCGCGGGAATAGAGGCGTACATCCCCTCATCTACAAAAACTTTCTCTCCCCCTAAACCTTGGTTTGACCGTGCCTGCTCCATGGCTATCCAGGCTAAGAATCGGGCACACCAATCTTACCAAGCCTCTTCTTCCGATTTAACTCACTCTGCTTTTATTGTAGCTAGGAATTGCTGTACTGCTGAGATTCGAAGGTCTAAGGCTTCCTATATAAGAAGGAAAGCTGATGGCCTTTATTCCTCTCCCACTGACAAATGCTTCTGGTTCATAGCCAAAAACCTCTTTCAAAACTTCTGTAACTCAAGCTTTCCTCCTCTCATTCATTCTGATGAGTCTACAGCTTGGTCTCCCACTGATAAAACCACTCTCTTTGGCTCTCATGTTTTCCTCAGTCTTTACCCCTCTCTAACGTTATGCCCTCTCTTATCCTTTCTTCGTGCAAAGCTCATAAGGTTCTTCTCTCGCTAAAGACTAACAGGGCATCTAGTCCCGATGGTATCCCTGTAAGTTTCCTTAAGGAGTTTGCAGATGAACTGGCTCCCATGCTTTGCAGTTTTTTCACCTCATTCCGTCATCCAGTATCTATCCTTCATCTTAGAAGCATGCTCTAGCTCAACCTGTTCCTAAGAAGGGTGACTGCTCTATTCTTTCAAACTATCGAACTATTGCCCTAGCCTCCTCTATTGCTAAAGTTTTCAAAACTTTGCTCAATTCTCACTTCTTGAAACGCCTCGAATCTAACTCACTTATCTCTGATCACCAGTACAATTTCCGCGAGGCAAGATCCACTGGTGATCTCCTGTCTTATCTTACTCATGCATGGTTATCTTCTCTGAGGAACTATGGGGAATCCTTTGCCTTCGCCCTTGATATCTCTAAGGCTTTTGACAGAGTCTGGCATAAGGCCCTGTTGACCAAACTCCCTGCCTATGGTTTTACCCCTTTTTTCTGTTCTCTGATTTCCAGTTTTCTTACTGACCATTTAATATCTGTAGTTGTTGATGGCGTGACATCTAGCCCTTTCTCTGTTACCAGTGGTGTTCCACAGGGCTCTGTTCTTTCACATACTCTGTTCCTTCTCTTCATCAATGATCTTCTACAATCTCCATCTTCCTCTCTTTTTCATACCTTTGCTGATGATTCTACCCTTCACTTTTCCTCTGCCTTTTTTTCACAACCTTCATCTGTTACTCGTAATCAGTCTCATATCACTCTTTCTTCTACTCTTAACTCCGATTTGCAGAGAGTATCAGAGTGGGGTACTCACAATTTAGTTGAATTCAATGCCTCCAAGACAGTTTCTGGCTATCTCTTTATCTTCTTCTCCTCCTGATAACCCTATTATCTTTGAAACTAAAGAAATTTAAACTTTTAATTCAATCAACATATTAGGAATCCATATAGCCTCTAACTTGTCTTGGAGGAATCACATAATCCAAATTTCTAATTCTTCATTAAAAAAATGGGGGATTTTTTTTCGTATTCGTTATTACTTTTCCTCATTGCAGTTGCTCAAAATTTATAAAGGTCTTATCCGCCCCTGCTTAGAATACTGCTCACACATCTGGGGTGCTTCTTCTTATACGTATCTTTTTGATAGGGTTGAATCTAAGGCAGTCAGACTCATTACTGATCCTTCTCTTACTTCTAATCTTAATTCTCTATCTCTTCACCGTAAGGCATCTTCCCTTTCTCTTTTCTGTCACTACTACTTCCATCGCTGCTCTGATGAGTTGGCGAGTTGCATCCATCCTCCACTTCCTAGGCTGCGTAACACCCGCCAAGCGGCCTCATCTCACAGGTACTGTGTGGAGATTTGTAGCTTGTGGAGTGGTCTGTGTAGCAACTGCTTCTTCCCATCTACCTCCAGGCTCTGAAACTCTCTTCCTCCCTCTGTCTTTAGTAATTCTTATGACCTTTCATCCTTAAAAAAGCAGTGCAATCGTCATCTCAGAGCCTAGCCCTTTATATATCTGGTCCTTAGTACTTTGACCGCTTTTTCTGTCTGTCGTTTTCCTTTGTGTGACATTTCCTCATCTCTACCTTGTCCTTAACCTTTTTTGTTTTAATTCGTCTTGGTATTCTCTCGTGCCCGGGCTTTTACTGATGAGGGCAGTTTCTGCCTGTCCTGGTGTCACACTAATAAAAAAAAATATATATGTATATATATATATATATATATATATATATATATATATATATATATATATATATATATATATATATATATATATATATATATATATATATATATATATATATATATATATATATATATATATATATATATATATATATATATATATATATATATATATATATATATATATATATATATATATATATATATATATATATATATATATATATATATATATATATATATATATATATATATATATATATATATATATATATATATATATATATATATATATATATATATATATATATATATATATATATATATATATATATATATATATATATATATATATATATATATATATATATATATATATATATATATATATATATATATATATATATATATATATATATATATATATATATATATATATATATATATATATATATATATATATATATATATATATATATATATATATATATATATATATATATATATATATATATATATATATATATATATATATATATATATATATATATATATATATATATATATATATATATATATATATATATATATATATATATATATATATATATATATATATATATATATATATATATATATATATATATATATATATATATATATATATATATATATATATATATATATATATATATATATATATATATATATATATATATATATATATATATATATATATATATATATATATATATATATATATATATATATATATATATATATATATATATATATATATATATATATATATATATATATATATATATATATATATATATATATATATATATATATATATATATATATATATATATATATATATATATATATATATATATATATATATATATATATATATATATATATATATATATATATATATATATATATATATATATATATATATATATATATATATATATATATATATATATATATATATATATATATATATATATATATATATATATATATATATATATATATATATATATATATATATATATATATATATATATATATATATATATATATATATATATATATATATATATATATATATATATATATATATATATATATATATATATATATATATATATATATATATATATATATATATATATATATATATATATATATATATATATATATATATATATATATATATATATATATATATATATATATATATATATATATATATATATATATATATATATATATATATATATATATATATATATATATATATATATATATATATATATATATATATATATATATATATATATATATATATATATATATATATATATATATATATATATATATATATATATATATATATATATATATATATATATATATATATATATATATATATATATATATATATATATATATATATATATATATATATATATATATATATATATATATATATATATATATATATATATATATATATATATATATATATATATATATATATATATATATATATATATATATATATATATATATATATATATATATATATATATATATATATATATATATATATATATATATATATATATATATATATATATATATATATATATATATATATATATATATATATATATATATATATATATATATATATATATATATATATATATATATATATATATATATATATATATATATATATATATATATATATATATATATATATATATATATATATATATATATATATATATATATATATATATATATATATATATATATATATATATATATATATATATATATATATATATATATATATATATATATATATATATATATATATATATATATATATATATATATATATATATATATATATATATATATATATATATATATATATATATATATATATATATATATATATATATATATATATATATATATATATATATATATATATATATATATATATATATATATATATATATATATATATATATATATATATATATATATATATATATATATATATATATATATATATATATATATATATATATATATATATATATATATATATATATATATATATATATATATATATATATATATATATATATATATATATATATATATATATATATATATATATATATATATATATATATATATATATATATATATATATATATATATATATATATATATATATATATATATATATATATATATATATATATATATATATATATATATATATATATATATATATATATATATATATATATATATATATATATATATATATATATATATATATATATATATATATATATATGCAAAATAAACTGTTATATCACAGCACAATATGAAGCAAAAAAAGGCCCATAAATAAAACACATAAAGAAGCGAAGATGTACTATATATTACGACTGGACTCCAGTCCTCTTCAGGTACAAAAAAAAAGAGGACTGGAGTCCAGTCGTAATATATAGTACATCTTCACTTCTTTATGTGTTTTATTTATGGGCCTTTTTTTGCTTCATATATATATATATATATATATATATATATATATATATATATATATATATATATATATATATATATATATATATATATATATATATATATATATATATATATATATATATATATATATATATATATATATATATATATATATATATATATATATATATACTATATATATATATATATATATATATATATATATATATATATATATATATATATATATATATATATATATATATATATATATATATATATATATATATATATACATATATATATATATATATATATATATATATATATATATATATATATATATATATATATATATATATATATATATATATATATATATATATATATATATATATATATATATATATATATATATATATATATATATATATATATATATATATATATATATATATATATATATATATATATATATATATATATATATATATATATATATATATATATATATATATATATATATATATATATATATATATATATATATATATATATATATATATATATATATATATATATATATATATATATATATATATATATATATATATATATATATATATATATATATATATATATATATATATATATATATATATATATATATATATATATATATATATATATATATATATATATATATATATATATATATATATATATATATATATATATATATATATATATATATATATATATATATATATATATATATATATATATATATATATATATATATATATATATATATATATATATATATATATATATATATATATATATATATATATATATATATATATATATATATGTATTATTATTACTAACTCAGCCACTGGGGTAGCAAGCCAGCTAAACTCGGTGCCGATCCCAAGACCGTATAAATGGGAAGGGTTTGAGGTAGGAAAGGCATCCATCAGTAAAAACCAAAGCCAAAATTATGGAAAGGAGCCAAAATTATAGAAAGAGTAAAGTCAGGGCTTACACTGAAATTGACGTGTAGGAGCTTCGCTCAACTCCTGTGGAAAATATGAGAGGGCTACCGCATCAAGGAAGGGTGTGGCTAAAGAAGAAAGCCCAAACAACGAAGTTACGGATTGGATCCATAAATGTAGGAAGGATGAGAGGGAGAGGAAGTGAAGTGGTAGGCACGGTAGAGAGAAGGAAGGTTGAGATCTGCTGTATACAAGAGTCGAGGTGGAGAGGAAATAAGGCAAAACCACTTGGAAAGAAAATAAGTTGATATACAGTGGAGCAGATGACGAGGTAAGATTGGTGTAGGAGTGATACTGAATAGGAGATGGCAAGAAAGTGTTATAGAGGTTTCAAGATTGAATGAAAAAATTATTAAAGTAATCGTGGCACACCACGGAACGACAATCAGTGTTATATCAGCCTACGCCCCACAAAGAGGATGCTCAGCAGAGGAAAAGGAGGAGTTCTGGAGACAGATGGACAGCTTGATAAGGGCAGTGCTAGAAAATGAGAGGATAGTGCTGGGAGGTGATCTAAATGGCCACAGAGGACAAGTCAATTCAAACATTCAGAGAGTGCGTGGAGGATGGGGAGTGAGAGAAAGAAATGAAGACGTAGAACAGATAATTGATTTTGCAATGGCATTTGACCTGACTATTGTTAACACCCTCTTTAAGAAAAGAGAAGCACAGATGTTCACCCACAGAAGTGTAAATAGAGAAAGCCAGATTTACTTGTTCTTGTCTAGGAGGAAAGAAAAAGATAAAATCATAAATTGTAAAGTAATCAAGGGAGAAAGTGTGGCTCCACAGCATAGGCTGGTGGTAACAGACCTTATATTAGTCGGAAGGATAAGATGAAGGGTGCAAAGGATTTTGAAAACAAAATGGTGGAAGATAAAGGAGGATGAAAGTAAATTAGCCTTTGATCAGGCAGTAAGTCAAAAACTGACAACATATGTGAGAAACAGAGGCTGAGACGACGTTGGAAGAATTGTGTGAGAGGCTGGAGAACAAGAGCTGGGGAAAACATCAGGAAGGAAAACACTGCAAGATAAAGAAAACTGGTGGTGGAAAACAGAGGTACAGGCTAAGATTATCGTGAAAAAAGGTGTCAAAGAAAAGGTACAATGCAACGGGAAATGCAGAATATCAAGAACAGTTTAATGTGGCGAAGAAAAAAGCTAAGAGTGCGGTAGCAGTAGCGAAAGCAGAGAGTCTGCTATATTTTTATGAAGATCTGGACACCAAACATGGACAAAAATAAGTGTTCAGTATAGCAATGCAGAGGAATAAAGCTACTAAAGACTTGGTACATGTAAAGCAAATTCAATATGAACAGGAAAGAGTTTTGTGTGAAGAGCAGTATATCAAGCAGAGATGGAAGAGCTATTTTGAGACACTGCTATATGTGGAGACCCCAAGGCAAATTATAGAGTATGGACAGCCAAATGAGGTGGAGGTGGAAGATATTAGGGTGCAAGAGGTGAAGAAAGCAATTGGAATAATGAAGAACGGGAAAGCAGTTGGACCAGATGATATACCTGTTGAGGCTTGGAAAGCACTGGGCAACCTGGGAGTCGAGATTGTGTACGAGATCATTTGCCTAGCATTTGATAGTAAAAAAAATATCAAATGAATGGAGAGAAAGTACCCTGGTACCAATTTACCAAGAGAAGTAGGACATCCAGGACTGTTAAGTATAGAGGGATTAAGCTTATGAGCCATACTATGAAGATATATGAGAGAGTTATGGAAAAAAGACCGAGAGAATGTACGGAAATAACGGAAGCTCAGTTTGGATTTATGCCAGGAAGGAGTACAACAGATGCCATCTTTGCGTTGAGACAGTTATTGGAAAAGTGCAGAGAGAAACGGAAGGGATTACATTTGGTTTTTATTGACTTGGAGAAAGCTTACGATCGAGTACCAAGGGAGGAAGTGTGGTGGTGCATGTGGGAGAAGAGAGTGCCAGAAATGTGTGTGAGGGTGTGCCAGGATATGTACAGAGATGCATACACACAGGTGAGGACAGTGGCCATGGTGACGGACAAGTTCCCAGTGACAGTTAGACTACATCAGGTATTGTCATTGAGTCCATACCTTTTCAACCTGGTCTTGGATGTGATAGTGAGGGACATACTGGAGGAGGCCCCATGGACTATGTTATTTGCCGACGACAGAGTCTTGGTGGCAGAGAGCAGGGAGGAAGTGGAGGAGAAGTTGAACAAGTGGAGGGACGAGTTGGAAAGTAGTGGGTTAAATATAAGCTGAAACAAAACAGAATACATGCAGATGAGAGAACAAGATTATTACAGTCAATTATACTGTGTACAGGAGAGGTTAAAAAAGGTGGAGGCTTTCATGTACTTGGGGTCAAATCTGTCGCAGGATGGTGAGCTGGATAGAGAAATAAATGGGAGGATACAAGCAGGATGGAAAAATTGGAAGAAATGCTCTTGACTGATATGTGATAGAACAAACAAACAAACAAACAAACACTTATTTCCATCTTTGTACAATGGTTATTCTTCTTAAAAATGAAAGTAAATTGTAAGTAAACATGTAATTGAACTAATAAGTAAGAGGGTAATACATACAGTTAAATCAAATGTAGCTTTCATAGAAAATAGTAATGATGCTATAAAAATGTTAGCAATAATGTTAATAATATAGCAATAATAACACTAGACACAGTATCGCTATTATCGGTATCATTACCATATTTGTTTTCCTTTCAATGAGAATAATTAGTTCTTAACTTAGAGAACAGAGAAGTCGATATCAGTTTACATATAGAGAGGTTAGTGTTAAGGGAAATTGTATTAAATCATTATGTTTTGTTTATGTGTGAGCAGCAAGTATTTGTCCAAAAGAAAACTATAAAGTTTGCCTTTGAAACTTGCGAAGGACGATGTATTTTTAAGATGCTCTGGAATATTGTTCCAGAGAGTTGGCCCTTTAATAGTGATCATCTTTGAGCCTGCTTCTGTGTTTGTTCTCTGAATAAAGAGCTCAATGCTCTGTCTTGTGATGGTTCACCTTATATCCCTGACTGTTTTTAAATCAAATAGCCAGCTAGGATAATGATGCTCCAAAATTTTGTATACAAAAACATAAATAGCATAAGCGACCTTGTTTTCTGCCTGCACCCACCCAAGTTTATTGAGAGGTGGCGTGATGTGGTCATATTTTTTTATTCCTCCCAGGGCAACTCGAGCTGCAAAATTAATAAGCTTCTGTAGTCTGTTTATCTGAGTCTTAGTGGTAGCTCCTCAAACAGTTGTGCAGTAATTAATGTTACTTAGGGCTAGAGATTCAACAACAGGTATTTGAGTGGTAGTCTCAAAATTGTCTTTTATACGTGATAAGTACATTATTGTTCCTGTAACCTTTTTGCATACTTTATCTATGTGGGAATCAAACAACATGTAGTTATCAAAGTGAATTCCTAGGTTTTTGACTGTTTTGCTAGGTGTAATAATATTGTCGTAAAATTTATTTGTTGTGTTTTCTGGAATTTGTACTATATGGAAGCTTGAACCAATAAACATGCATTGTGCTTTACTTTCGTTAAGTAACAGCTCAATTTCTTTAAAACAGGTTTTAATGCTCTTAAGGTTAGCTCTAGGAGATTATTAATATCACCACTAAGGAGTAGTTGAGTGTCATCTGGAGAAGAGGATAGGACCAAGTACTGATCCCTGTGGAACACCAAATGATACATATTTTGGCATAGAGATAATGTTGTTAAGATGTATAGACTGTTTGTGATTAGATAGATACACTCTAAACCAGCTCTGATCAATATTTAGGTTAGTACATTTACATATAAGAATTTCATGGTTTACACTGTCGAAGGCTTTTGATAAGTCTAATAATACAAGCCGAGATATTTGTTCATATCTATATTATTATAGATACTATTTGTAACTTTGAGCAGTGCAGTTTCCGTCGGGAGTTTCGGTCTGAATCCATGTTGGTTAATAGATAATAGTCTATTTGACTCTAAATATGACATAAATTGACATGCAACTATTTTTTCTAATATTTTAGAGAAAATGGGTAGGAGGGAAATGGGACGATAGATTGTCACATTTTCTCTGTCCCCTTTTTTATACAGAGGTATTACATGCGATTTTTTCCAAGAGTCAGGTAACTTTTTAGTAACAATGGAAGTGTACATAATAGTTAGAATATAAGATACAATCATGGGTAGTGCATCTTTGATTAACTGAAATGGTATACCATCTGGACCATAAGAGCCAGAGTTTCTTAGGCTCTTTATGCTAAGAATTAGGGTAGCACAATCGATAAGATTTATCTTGATGTACTCTCTTGTGTTTACATTGGAAAAATTGTTCTTCAAACAATTACTCATATTCAGAGTTTATGTTTTCTTGTGTTTTCTCTTGTGTTTTTGCCAACGTTAGCAAAATAGTTATTAAAGTTTTCTGCTTTGTCTTTCAACTCCATAATATTTTCATATCTTCTGAGGTAGTTTTTGTATTTGGTATTATGCTTCTTATCACATTTCATGTTGCTGCTGTATCACGTCTAAAGTCATTAAATTGTTTTTTGTAAAAGTCGTTTTTACTTACATTGATGAGCGATCTGACACGTTCCTTTTCTGTTTTATAACGTTCTCGGAGAGTCATATCATATCTATAAATTTTTAGCTCTTTTTGTATTTGATTTCAGATTTGCATTGCCTCTTCATTGTCATTAGATAGTCAGGGAGCTGAGGGGTGGGTTATTTTTCTTGTTACAATGGGTGCACAACTATCTAAGCATTCACGAAAGACTTGTTGGAATCTCAACCTGCAAATCGACGTTATCTGTGCTTTTAATTCTATTAAGTGCATTTGTGTTGCTGATTAATATTTCACAAAAGATATCAGGGGAGTAATTTTTTTGACACCGGAATGTCTTGAAGAGAAGCTTCCTTTTGAGCTTGTTTATATTTAGCATAGCAATGTTCAGCTTGTGGTCTGCAATTGGGCAGGGAACTACGTCCCAATAGGGTATACTTTCCACTTTATTTGTTATTATCAGATCTATATGAGTCATAAAATTAGTGGTTATGCTATTTGTGTTAACTTCACAGTGTTGATCACCCTTTTAATTTTGTTATCTGCTGAGAGTAAGTCATCATTAAAGTCACCAAGTATGTAAATGGGTTTATGGCGCACACACATATTTCTGAATGTTTCTAGCAGATGACTGAATGAACTGGTAGGTGCTTTAGGGTGACGGTAACACATCCTACAATGAAAATCGGACGTTTCTGATACTGCACAGTGATCTATAAATCTTCGAGCTCTTCATTTTTTCTAAACCTGTGGTTAATTCTGATGCACTAAGATAATTTCTACCATAAATACAGACCCCCCCCCTCAACCATGGTCATTGCAAAATATTTTAAGCTCTGGGATATTCACAGATTTATTTTCAGTTGTAGGAGGAAGCCAAGTTTCACTTACACAAAGGATGTCTATGTTGTAGTCTTTGTTAGAATTATTATTTCCTCAAAATGAACGAGAAGGGTCTGAGCGTTCACATGTACTAATGTTACATTCTTACCATGTTTCATCAAGGTGGTATCCATAGTCATAGTTGTAGTTTGTTCTTGGAATTGTCCATGATGTGTTTTGACTGTGTGATTCTGCTTTGAATTCATTATTATAGTGTGTTATGGGGTTAGCCCATGGATCCTGGTGTGTGTACCTGCTTTTGGATGGGTAACGTTGTTTTGAGTGTGTGCCATGGTATGATCGGGCCTTCCCAAAGTTTGTATGCCTTGGTGAGTGTCTAGGGTTGCAAAAGCCATCTCTCCAAGAGAAGTCTCTTGTGCGTGGATGGTGATAAGAGAGGTTTGTATTGTTTCTCTTTCTGTAGGCTCACAGCTAGGGGATTGTTTCATAAGCTCTTTGATGTTTATTTTTGTATGACTGTAGTTTGGGATATTTTGTAGATAACCCAGGTTGTGTCCATTGCTTGCCCCTGCGAAATGGCTGGACAATTGTTCCTCTAGGCCATTGATTCAGTTTGTAAGGCACATATTCAAATCCATTCGATATCGTTATTGCGAAGGAGACCTAATTTGGTTTGCGAGAAAGCTCCTTAATCAAACTTCTTCAGAGGGAATGCCTTGATTTGTCAATATATTACGTATCTCATTCTCAAAGGTGTTGCCAGGAATGCGAATATATATTTGAGCTGTAACCCTTGCACTTGCATTATTGGGTAACTGTGGCTGTGGGGGAGAGGACTTCGATGGAATGTTTAGATTAGAGACTGCTACTATTTTGTCTTTTCTGTTGTCTTCATTGTTTTGCAGCCTATTGTTGGGTTGGTTATATGTGCTGGAAGGTGTAATTTGGTTGTCCTGGTTAGTGGTAGTTGGTGTGTTGTTAGGAGTAGTGGAGATGGGCTCTATGTCATCTTCGCTGTTTTGCAACCCTTTACCAGGTTGGTTATTTGTGCTGGGAAGAATCTTGCTCTGGTTAGTGCCAGTTGTTGTGTTGTTAGGAGTAGTCATAGTCATAGTCATAGATTTTATTGCCAAGGACGCTGTTGTTTCATCACTATTTTGTAACCTGTTACTGAGGTGATTATTTATGCTAGATGGTGTATTGAGGTTGTCTTGTGGACTATCACTTTTATCTGGATCTACCTCTTCATCACTACCACTGTCACATTCGGCTTCCAATGCACTGAAGGAATGGTAAGTAGAGACAGAAAACCTAGTTTGCAAAACTGAGGGTTGTTGATAGAAGGGACATCATCGCTGTTAGGTGACAGCACTGAACTGAGAGATGGAGATGTTTCTAGTAGCAGTTTCAACCTAGAATTATTTCTTTTAAGTAGGACAATGTTAGATTCCAGCAAATTCGCCTTGTGTTGTAAAGCTTTCACCTCTTCAACATCTGCTTCCAAAATTCTCACCTTTTCTGCAAGACTTCTATCAATTGATGTAGGTCTCCTAGGTCATGTGTTTTTTTCAGACTCTATGGATTTTGCAACCGAAGTTTGAGATTGAAAGAGTTTGTCAAGTTCACCATTCATTGAGATATTCAAGGACACTTGTGCTAAAAGTGATCATATTTGTATTTATATCTTTTTTTATTTGCTTTTTTATGATGTGTTTACCACTGTGAAGTGGAATGAGTTCCACTACCTTTGAAAGCAATAGTTGGCTTGTTTTGTACAGTGTCTTTTTTGTTTTTTTTTTCAATTTCCTTCTGATGTCCTCACGTGAATATATGAATATTCTGTCTAGAGATAATATAAACACTTCGGGAAAAGTATCAGTATATATGCACGGAAGGTCATAAAGGTTAACTTTTTCCGATGAGGACATTCTGGTGTGAATGGGAGGGGAACTGCTGTATGAGGGGAACTCATACCAGTTAGTGCAAGAGTGAAAGGCATGATATATCGTGCAGTAGTGAAGCCAGTGATGATATATGGCTTGGAGACGTGGCCTGTTAAGAAAACACAAGAAAAAAAGATGGAAGTGGCACGGATGAGAATGCTGTGATGGATGCTTGGTGTGACGTGGAGGGATGGGATCAGGAGCAGAGAGAATTAGAGGGAAAGCCAAGGTGACACAAGTGGGAAAGTAGATGCAAGAAAGAAGGTTTCAGTGGTACTGACATTGTATGAGGAGAGATGAATATTTGATTGGTAGAAGGATGATGGTGGAGGAAGTGAGAGGAAGAGGGAGACCACAAAGACGATGCGATGACTGTTTATGGGACGACTTGAGAGAGGAAGACTTCATTGGAGAGGAAGCATTGGACAAGAAAGAGTGGAAAAGGCTGATAAGAAACTGTGACCCCATATAGATTTGGAAAAAGTGAGAGAAGAAGAAGAAGAAGAAGATGTATTATTATTATTATTATTATTTTTATTATTATTATTATTATTATTATTATTATTATTATTATTATTATTATTATTATTATTATTATTATTATTATTATTATTATTATCATTATTGTTATTATTATTATTATTATTATTATTATTATTATTATTATTATTATTATAATTATTATTATTATTATTATTATTATTATTATTGGAGGAGTTGGTGTAGAGGTAAATCATAGAGTAAAGGAAGCAAGTAAATGTCTAGGTTGGTTGAAAATTGTGATGAGAAATAGATTTTTGGGAAAGAATGCAAAGAGGAGGATATATCAAGGCGTGATTGTGCAGACAGCATTGTGTGCAGCAGAGACTTGGAATGCATAAGAGAGTGAAAGGTAGAGTTTGAAATGTAATGAAGATGAGGTTTTTGAGAGGTATGATTGGTGTATATAGAATATATAGAATAAGAAATGAAGATGTCAGGCACAGAACGGGTGTTGGAATGAAGCTATCTGATAGGGTAGATCAAAGAATGTTGATACGGCTTGGACACAGTTTTCTTTTGGACAAATAGTTGCTGCTCACACATAAACAAAACATAATGATTTAATACAATTTCCCTTAACACTAACCTCTCTATATGTAAACTGATATCGACTTCTCTGTTCTCTAAGTTAAGAACTAATTATTCTAATTGAATGGAAAACAAATATGGTAATGATACCTATAATAGCGATACTGTGTCTAGTGTTATTATTGCTATATTATTAACCTTATTCCTAACATTTTTATAGCATCATTACTATTTTCTATGAAAGCTACATTTGATTTAACTGTATGTATTACCCTCTTACTTATTAGTTCAATTACATGTTTACTTATAATTTACTTTCATTTTTAAGAAGAATAACCATTGTACAAAGATGGAAATAAGTGTTTGTTTGTTTGTTTGTTTGTTCTATCACATATCAGTCAAGAGCATTTCTTCCAATTTTTCCATCCTGCTTGTATCCTCCCATTTATTTCTCTATCCAGCTCACCATCCTGCGACAGATTTGACCCCAAGTACATGAAAGCCTCCACCTTTTTTAACCTCTCCTGTACACAGTATAATTGACTGTAATAATCTTGTTCTCTCATCTGCATGTATTCTGTTTTGTTTCAGCTTATATTTAACCCACTACTTTCCAACTCGTCCCTCCACTTGTTCAACTTCTCCTCCACTTCCTCCCTGCTCTCTGCCACCAAGACTCTGTCGTCGGCAAATAACATAGTCCATGGGGCCTCCTCCAGTATGTCCCTCACTATCACATCCAAGACCAGGTTGAAAAGGTATGGACTCAATGACAATTCCTGATGTAGTCTAACTGTCACTGGGAACTTGTCCGTCACCATGGCCACTGTCCTCACCTGTGTGTATGCATCTCTGTACATATCCTGGCACACCCTCACACACATTTCTGGCACTCTCTTCTCCCACATGCACCACCACACTTCCTCCCTTGGTACTCGATCGTAAGCTTTCTCCAAGTCAATAAAAACCAAATGTAATCCCTTCCGTTTCTCTCTGCACTTTTCCAATAACTGTCTCAACGCAAAGATGGCATCTGTTGTACTCCTTCCTGGCATAAATCCAAACTGAGCTTCCGTTATTTCCGTACATTCTCTCGGTCTTTTTTCCATAACTCTCTCATATATCTTCATAGTATGGCTCATAAGCTTAATCCCTCTATACTTAACAGTCCTGGATGTCCTACTTCTCTTGGTAAATTGGTACCAGGGTACTTTTTCTCCATTCATTTGATATTTTTTTTTTACTATCAAATGCTAGGCAAATGATCTCGTACACAATCTCGACTCCCAGGTTGCCCAGTGCTTTCCAAGCCTCAACAGGTATATCATCTGGTCCAACTACTTTCCCGTTATTCATTATTCCAATTGCTTCCTTCACCTCTTGCACCCAAATATCTTCCACCTCCACCTCATTTGGCTGTCCATACTCTATAATTTGCCTTGGGGTCTCCACATTTAGCAGTGTCTCAAAATAGCTCTTCCATCTCTGTTTGATATACTGCTCTTCACACAAAACTCTTTCCTGTTCATATTGAATTTGCTTTACATGTACCAAGTCTTTAGTAGCTTTATTCCTCTGCATTGCTATACTGAACACTTATTTTTGTCCATGTTTGGTGTCCAGATCTTCATAAAAATATAGCAGACTCTCTGCTTTCGCTACTGCTACCGCACTCTTAGCTTTTTTCTTCGCCACATTATAGTGTTCTTGATATTCTGCATTTCCCGTTGCATTGTACCTTTTCTTTGACACCTTTTTTCACGCTAATCTTAGCCTGTACCTCTGTTGTCCACCACCAGTTTTCTTTATCTTGCAGTGTTTTCCTTCCTGATGTTTTCCCCAGCTCTTGTTCTCCAGCCTCTCACACAATTCTTCCAACATCGTCTCAGCCTCTGTTTCTCACATATGTTGTCAGTTTTTGACTTACTGCCTGATCAAAGGCTAATTTACTTTCATCCTCCTTTATCTTCCACCATTTTGTTTTCAAAATCCTTTGCACCCTTCATCTTATCCTTCCGACTAATATAAGGTCTGTTACCACCAGCCTATGCTGCGGAGCCACACTTTCTCCCTTGATTACTTTACAATTTATGATTTTATCTTTATATTTCCTCCTAGACGAGAACAAGTCAATCTGGCTTTCTCTATTTACACTTCTGTGGGTGAACATCTGTGCTTCTCTTTTCTTAAAGAGGGTGTTAACAATAGTCAGGTCAAATGCCATTGCAAAATCAATTATCTGTTCTACGTCTTCATTTCTGTCTCTCACTCCCCATCCTCCACGCACTCTCTGAATGTTTGAATTGACTTGTCCTCTGTGGCCATTTAGATCACCTCCCAGCACTATCCTCTCATTTTCTAGCACTGCCCTTATCAAGCTGTCCATCTGTCTCCAGAACTCCTCCTTTTCCTCTGCTGAGCAACCTCTTTGTGGGGCGTAGGCTGATATAACACTGATTGTCGTTCCGTGGTCTGCCACGATTACTTTAATAATTTTTTCATTCAATCTTGAAACCTCTATAACACTTTCTTGCAATCTCCTATTCAGTATCACTCCTACACCAATCTTACCTCGTGCATCTGCTCCACTGTATATCAGCTTATATTCTTTCCAAGTGGTTTTGCCTTATTTCCTCTCCACCTCGACTCTTGTATACAGCAGATCTCAACCTTCCTTCTCTCTACCGTGTCTACCACTTCACTTCCTCTCCCTCTCATCCTTCCTACATTTATGGATCCAATCCGTAACTTCATTGTTTGGGCTTTCTTCTTTAGCCACACCCTTCCTTGATGCGGTAGCCCTCTCATATTTTCCACAGGAGTTGAGCGAAGCTCCTACACGTCAATTTCAGTGTAAGCCCTGACTTTACTCTTTCTATAATTTTGGCTCCTTTCCATAATATTGGCTTTGGTTTTTACTGATGGATGCCTTTCCTACCTCAAACCCTCCCCATTTATACGGTCTTGGGATCGGCACCGAGTTTAGCTGGCTTGCTACCCCAGTGGCTGAGTTAGTAATAATAATACATATATATATATATAAATATATATATATATATATATATATATATATATATATATATATATATATATATATATATATATATATATATATATATATATATATATATATATATATATATATATATATATATATATATATATATATATATATATATATATATATATATATATATATATATATATATATATATATATATATATATATATATATATGTATATATATATATATATATATATATATATATATATATATATATATATATATATATATATATATATATATATATATATATATATATATATATATATATATATATATATATATATATATATATATATATATATATATATATATATATATATATATATATATATATATATATATATATATATATATATATATATATTTTGTCCTGAAAAGTTCAGGCCAACAGGCCACCTTGGTTTTCCCTCTAATTCTCTGCTCCTGATCCCATCCCTCCACGTCACACCAAACATCCATCACACCATTCTCATCTGTGCCACTTCCATCTTTCTTTCTTGTGTTTTCTTAACAGGCCACGTCTCCAAGCCATATATCATCACTGGCTTTACTACTGCACGATATATCATGCCTTTCACTCTTGCACTAACTGGTATGAGTTCCCCTCATACAGCAGTTCCCCTCCCATTCACACCAGAATGTCCTCACAGGAAAAAGTTAATCTTTATTACCTTCCGTGTGTAAATACTGAAAATTTTCCCGAAGTGTTTATATTATCTCTGGACAGAATATTCATATATTCACGTGAGGACATCAGAAGGAAATTGAAAAAAACAAACAAAAAATACACTGTACAAAACAAGTCAACTATTGCTTTCAAAGGTAGTGGAACTCATTCCACTTCACAGTGGCCAACACATCATTAAAAAGCAAGTAAAAAAAGATACAGTTACAAATATAATCACTTTTAGCATAAGTGTCCTGAATATCTTAGTGAATGGTGAACCTGACAAACTCTTTCAGTCTCAAACTTCTGTTGTAAAAACCATAGAGTCTGAAAGAAACACGCGACATAGAAGATCTCCATTGAATGATAAAAAGTCTTGCAGAAAAGGTGAGAATTTTGGAAGCAGATGCTGAAGAGGTGAAAGGTTTACAACACAAGGTGGGTTTGCTAGGATCTGACATTGTCCTACTTAAAAGAGATAATTCTAGGTTGAAACTGCTACTAGAAACATCTCCACCTCTCAGTTCAGTGCTTTCACCTAACAGCGATGATTTCCCTTCTATCAACAACCCTCAGTTTTGTAAACTAGGTTTTCTGTCTCTACTTACCATTCTTTCAGTGAATTGGAAACCGAATGTGACAGTGGTAGTGATGAAGAGGTAGATCCAGGTAAAAGTGATAATCAACAAGACAACCTCAATACACCATCTAGCATAAATAATCGCCTCAGTAACAGGTTACAAAATAGTGATGAAACAACAGCGTCCTTGACAATAAAAAATAATAATAATAATCATGATAATAATAATAATAATAATAATAATAATAATAATAATAATAATAATAATAAAAATAATGATAATAAGAATAATAATAATATAATAATAATGAAATAATAGTAATAATAATAATAATAATAATAATAATAATAATAATAATAATAATAATAATAATAATAATAATAATGATTCTATCTATCTATCTACCTTGGCTGTTTCCCCCTTTAATTGGGGGGTAGCCAACATCAAGAAAGGAAAACAAATAAGGGGATTACTTTGCTCTATGGGCAATGACAAAGGAGCTAGCGACCGTTCAGATGGCACTGCTGGAGTGCCACAGCCCATCCTCCCGGCCCTTCCACAACCTGTGTCCCTTCACAACTGCCAACTCCTCCTACTGCCCCTACCACAGGGCTACCTCTGTAAGATGCAGCCCCGTGGTAACAGCAGATGCCCATTAGAGCTGCGTCACAATCTGTCGCCACTCATTCCTATTCTTAGCACGCTCGCTTGCTTCCCTCACATCCATCCTCCTATCATTCAGGGCTCTCCTTACTCCATCCATCCATCCATCCAAACCTAGGCCTCCCTCTAGCATTTCTACCATCAAGTTTCGCATTCATCACCTTTTTCAGCAGCCTTTCATCATCCATCCTTTCCACATGGCCAAACCATCTCAGAACATTCATATCTACTCTGGCTGCAATTTCTCTCCTTACACCCATTCTTGCTCTCACCACTTCATTCCTAACCCTATCCAATCGAGATACACCAATCATACTCCTCAGGCATTTCATCTAAAACACATTTAGTTTCCGTCTCTCACTTACTTTCATACCCCATATCTCTGATCCATACATCACAGTTGGCACAACCACTTCCTCATACAAAACTTTGTTAACATTCATTTCCAGCCCTCTATTCTTCATCACTCCTTTCAATGCATCCAACACTTTACATCCTTCATTCACTCCGTGACACACATCTGCATCCACTCCACCATTTGCAGCTATAACCGAGCCTAAATACTTGAACTGATTAACCTCCTCAAGTGTCTCTCCATTCAACATAACATTCAATTCAGCGACATCCTCATTTCTTGTACACCTCATAACCTTACTCTTTCCCACATTCACTCGCAACATCTTTCTCTCACACACCATTCCAAATTCTGACACTAACTGACACAGCTTTTCCTCTGAATCTGAAATTACCACAGTATCATCTGCAAAGAGCAACTGATTCAGCTCCCACTCGTTATCATCCCCATCTACCATTCTTAAACCTCGACCACGTACTCGCTCATTCAACTCTCTTACAACTCCATTAATATACAAATTGAACATCCATGATGACATCACACATCCCTGTCTCAGTCCCACACTCACTGGAAACCACTCACTCATTACATTCCCTACCCTAACACAAGCTCTACTGCACTCATACAAACTCTTCACTGCATGCAACAATTTACCATTGATTCCATATAATCTCAAAACATTCCACATAGCCTCTCTAACAACTCTATCATATGCTTTCTCCAGATCCAAAAATGCAAAATACACATCCCTACCCTTTGCTAAATATTTCTCACATAACGGCCTAACTATAAAAATCTGATCTATGCAACCTCTACCTCTCCTAAAACCACTCCCCACTTCCGCGATCATATATTCTGTCTTATCCCTAATCCTATTAACCAGTATCCTACCATACACTTTTCCTACCACACTCAACAAACTTATACCCCTAAAATTACTGCATTTATACATATCTCCCTTACCTTTGTACAGGGGCACTATACATGCAATCACCCATTCCACTGGCACCAATGACAACATAAAGCATATATTAAACACTCTCACTAACCATTCCAATGCAGTTACACCCCCTTCTCTCAACATCTCCGCTCTCACACCATCAATTCCAGGTACTTTACCTGCGTTCGCTTCATACAATGCCCTTTTCACCTCCTCCTTTGTAATCTCTCTTTCATTTTCATCTCCCATTACTGAACCTTGAACCCCCCCCCCCACTGCCACTATAGCTGCCTCTCTATCTTCATCAACATTCAGCAAACACTCAAAATATTCTGCCCATCTTTTCCTTGCATCGTTCCCTCTTAACATCTGTCCATTCACATCTTTCACTGTCTCTTCCATCCTCGATCCACCCTTCCTTACTCTCTTCACTTCTTTCCAAAACTTCTTTTTATTCTCCTCATATGACATACTAAAATCCTGTCCCCACCTAACATTTGCCAACCTCTTCTCTTCCTCTACCTTCCGCTTGGTTTCCACATTTTTCTCCCTATAACTTTCATACTTCTTCCTACTTTTACACTGCAGCCATTCCTCAAACGCCCTCTTTTTCTCTTCCACCTTCATTTTCACCCCTTCATTCCACCTCTAGCTGCCCCTCCTCATGCCACCTCCAACAATCCTCTTTCCACACACATAATGATAATAATAATAATAATAATAATAATAATAATAATAATAATAATAATAATAATAATAATAATAATAATAATAATAATAATAATAACAATAATAATAATAATAATAATAATAATGATAATAATAATAAGAATAATAAGAATAATTATAATAATAATAATTATAATAATTATAATAATAATAATAATAATAATAATAATAATAATAATAATAATAATAATAATAATAATAATAATAATAATAATAATAACAATAATGATAATAGTAATAATAATAATAATAATGATAATAATAATAATAATAATAATCTTCTTCTTCTTCTTCCTCTATTTGCATTCCCATTTTCATATGGGTCGCATCTCTTCACTAGTCATCTCCACTGGTTCCGGTCCATCACTTGCTCCTCCCCCAGCTGTCTCTCTCTCTGAGATCCTCCTTCAGTCGGTCCTTCCACCGTAGTTTAGGTCTTCCTCGTCTACGTCTGCCCTGCACGTCCATCTCCATCACTCTCACACCCACGTAGTCTTCTTCTCTCCTCTTCACATGACCGAACCACTGTAATCTCCTCTCCTGCCCTTTCGCCGACGCCTCCACCACTTTCACTGTACCTCTGATCTGGTCATTTCGCATCCTGTCCTCCCTTGTCACCCCACACATCCACCTCAGTATTCTCATTTCTGCGACATCTATCTTCCTTTCTTGAACCTTTTTCACCGGCCACGTCTCTGCTCTGTACAGCAACGCTGGTCTCACAACTGACTTGTACACTTTTCCTTTCACTCTAGCACTGATTTTCTTGTCACATAGCACCCCTGATGTTCTCTTCCAGCTGTTCCACGCTACCTGGATCCTATGATCAATCTCTCTCTCTAGGTCTCCATCCTTCGTTACGTAGGAGCCGAGGTATTTGAAGGTGTCCGTCTTTGGGAGCTTGTGGTCTTGCATGAACATGTCGCCTCCTTGTGTCACTTTGCACTCCAGGTACTCCGTTTTCTGTCTGCTCACCTTCAGTCCGTAATCCTCCAGCAAACCCCTCCATAGCTTCAACCTCTCTTGCATTTCTTCACGGCTCTCGGAGACCAAAACCATATCGTCTGCAAAGAGCATGCTCCATGGTGCCTCCTTTGTCACCTCCTCCACCATCACATCCATGAGAAGGTTAAATAGATAGGGGCTAAGAGCTGATCCCTGATGGAGTCCAACTTTCATCTGAAAAGGCTCTGTAGTGCCAACTGTACTTCTTACTCTTGTTGTGGCTTCCCTGTACATGTCCTGAACTATCTTGACATAATTCTCCTTCACTCCCTTCGACCTCATACTCCTAAACTCCTCGCTTCTTGGGACCTGATCATAAGCTTTTTCCAGGTCAATAAACGCCATGTACAGCCCTCTTTGTTTATCTCTATATTTTTCCATTGTCTGCCTCATTGCGAATACTGCAACCATTGTTCCTCGACCTTTCATAAAACCAAACTGCTCACTACAAACTTCTGTCTCCTCCCTCAGCCTTTTATCCAACAGTCTTTCCAGCAGTTTCATAGTGTGAGATGTTAGCTTAATTCCTCTATATTTGTTGCAACTCTGGATGTCTCCCTTTTCTTTGAAAATCGGTAAAATTATACTATCTCTCCATTCGTTCGGGATAGTCTCTTCCTTCATCACCATGTTCAGGAACTTTGTCAGCACCTGTATCACTTCTTCACCCAAACTCTTCCATACCTCTGCAGGAATCTGGTCTGGCCCTACTGACTTTCCATTTTTCATCTTCTTCAATGCTTCTCTGACTTCCGCCTCACTTACAGGGTCTACCTCTCCCTCCATTCCCACTCCACCTCTTCGTATTCTTAGATTTTCCTAATTTAGAAGTTCTTCATAGTAGTCCCTCCACCGCATTTTAATCATGTCGGGGTCAGTAAGCACTCTTCCGGTCTTATCCTTGATTTGCTTTATTGATGTTAGGTCCTTTGTCGATCTGTTCCTTTCTTTTGCTAACTTATAGATTCTTTTCTGTCCCTCCTTTGTTTCAAAGTTCTCATACATATCCTGCAGTGCTGCTGCACGCACCTGTGCTACAGCCCTCTTCGCCTCCTTATTTGCATCTTTCAACATAGCTTTACGCTCCTCTGTTCTTTCCTTGTTGTAAGCTTTCTTCATCTCTTTCTTCTTTTCTATCTTCTCTTTGCAATTTGAGGACCACCACCAAGACTCTTTTCTGTTTCTCGGCTTCTTTCCAAATGAATTTCCGAGGACTTCCTCTGCTGTACTCCTGATCACTTCACTGTTCCTTTTCCACCACTGATCCACCTCCTCCGCCTCTTCTATCCTTTGTAGTGCTTTCCTCTTGAACTCCTGCGGCACCACCTCATCCTTGAGTTTCCACCACTTGATCCTAGGTTCTCCCCTCTCGACTCCGGTCCTTCGCGTCCTTACAACCAGCTTCACCACAACTGGGCTGTGCTGCACTCCCACACTCTCTCCTTGTAGTACTTTATCGTCTTCCACTTCTCGGATGTTTTCTCTTCGATACAGGAGGAAGTCGATTTGACTCTCTCTGGGACCACTCCTGTATGTCCGGTAGCTGTTTTTCATGAAGAACGTGTTCAGGATCGCCATGTCAAATGCTATGGCAAAATCCAGCATGCTCTCCCCCTCCTGGTTTTTCACTCCAGTACCATTGCCTCCATGAACTCGTCTCACTCCATTGTTGTCATGTCCTATATGCCCGTTTAAGTCGCCGCCCATGACACACCTCTCCCCCGGCGGGACCTCCCTCTGTACTTCGTCCATTTCTTGCCAGAACGTGTCCTTCTCTGCGTCATCGAACCCAACTTGGGGGGGCATATGCGCTGATCACGTTTATTGCTTCCTGACCATATACCAACTTGATCCTCAAAATCCTGCTGCTCTTCCTCACCACCTCCACCAGCTCCTCCTTGGTTTGGGGGTCTAGCACCACACCCACTCCATTTCTTCCTCTCTCATCCGCTCCACTCTATATCAACTTGTAGCCTCCACCTAAATCTCGCTCTTTATTTCCCTTCCATCTTGTCTCTTGTACACACAGTATATTAATCTTCCTTCTCTCCATCAAATCCGCAACTTCTCTTCCTCTACCGGTCTTGCTACCGATGTTAAGAGTAGCAATCCTCAGGGTATGGACTCGCTTCTTTAGCCGCACCTGTCCATATATATATATATACATATATATATATATATATATATATATATATATATATATATATATATATATATATATATATATATATATATATATATATATATATATATATATATATATATATATATATATATATATATATATATATATATATATATATATATATATATATATATATATATATATATATATATATATATATATATATATATATATATATATATATATATATATATATATATATATATATATATATATATATATATATATATATATATATATATATATATATATATATATATATATATATATATATATATATATATATATATATATATATATATATATATATATATATATATATATATATATATATATATATATATATATATATATATATATATATATATATATATATATATATATATATATATATATATATATATATATATATATATATATATATATATATATATATATATATATATATATATATATATATATATATATATATATATATATATATATATATATATATATATATATATATATATATATATATATATATATATATATATATATATATATATATATATATATATATATATATATATATATATATATATATATATATATATATATATATATATATATATATATATATATATATATATATATATATATATATATATATATATATATATATATATATATATATATATATATATATATATATATATATATATATATATATATATATATATATATATATATATATATATATATATATATATATATATATATATATATATATATATATATATATATATATATATATATATATATATATATATATATATATATATATATATATATATATATATATATATATATATATATATATATATATATATATATATATATATATATATATATATATATATATATATATATATATATATATATATATATATATATATATATATATATATATATATATATATATATATATATATATATATATATATATATATATATATATATATATATATATATATATATATATATATATATATATATATATATATATATATATATATATATATATATATATATATATATATATATATATATATATATATATATATATATATATATATATATATATATATATATATATATATATATATATATATATATATATATATATATATATATATATATATATATATATATATATATATATATATATATATATATGAATAATTTTTACCCCGACCGGGACTCGAACCTAGGACTTATAATTACTAAGTCAAGGCGCTACCAACTACACACCACAGAAGGTTAAAAGGAATCCAACCTTATAGCTTATATCTGCTATACTTGGGAATGAACGCATTCTAACTGAATGCCAGTATGTTCATATTACAGATTCCCCAACCTCACTCGTGGCTTCATTTTAGCATTTAATTCAATTCCCAATCTCATTCGGGTCTTTCAATAACCAAGCAAGCACATTACATATGTGAAAACATGAATAATTTTTTACCCCGACCGGGACTCGAACCTAGGACTTATAATTACTAAGTCAAGGCGCTACCAACTACACACCACAGAAGGTTAAAAGGAATCCAACCTTATAGCTTATATCTGCTATACTTGGGAATGAACGCATTCTAACTGAATGCCACTATGTTCTTATTACAGATTCCCCAACCTCACTCGTGGCTTCATTTTAGCATTTAATTCAATTCCCAATCTCATTCGGGTCTTACAATAACCAAGCAAGCACATTACATACGTGAAAACATGAATAATTTTTTACCGCGACCGGGACTCGAACCTAGGACTTATAATTACTAAGTCAAGGCGCTACCAACTACACACCACAGAAGGTTAAAAGGAATCCAACCTAATAGCTTATATCTGCTATACTTGGGAATGAACGCATTCTAACTGAATGCCACTATGTTCATATTACAGATTCCCCAACCTCACTCGTGGCTTCATTTTAGCATTTAATTCAATTCTCAATCTCATTCGGGTCTTACAATAACCAAGCAAGCACATTACATATGTGAAAACATGAATAATTTTTTACCCCGACCGGGACTCGAACCTAGGACTTATAATTACTAAGTCAAGGCGCTACCAACTACACACCACAGACGGTTAAAAGGAATCCAACCTTATAGCTTATATCTGCTATACTTGGGAATGAACGCATTCTAACTGAATGCCACTATGTTCATATTACAGATTCCCCAACCTCACTCATGGCTTCATTTTAGCATTTAATTCAATTCCCAATCTCATTCGGGTCTTACAGTAACCAAGAAAGCACATTACATATGTGAAAACATGAATAATTTTTTACCTCGACCGGGACTCGAACCTAGGACTTATAATTACTAAGTCAAGGCGCTACCAACTACACACCACAGAAGGTTAAAAGGAATCCAACCTTATAGCTTATATCTGCTATACTTGGGAATGAAGGCATTCTAACTGAATGCCACTATGTTCATATTACAGATTCCCCAACCTCACTCGTGGCTTAATTTTATCATTTAATTCAATTCCCAATCTCATTCGGGAATTGAATTAAATGCTAAAATGCAGCCACGAGTGAGGTTGGGGAATCTGTAATATGAACATAGTGGCATTCAGTTAGAATGCGTTCATTCCCAAGTATAGCAGATATAAGCTATAAGGTTGGATTCCTTTTAACCTTCTGTGGTGTGTAGTTGG
>JAXCGZ010019155.1:70000-85000 GCA_037179515.1 Halocaridina rubra
ATATATATATATATATATATATATATATATATATATACATATATATATTATTTCGAAGGTGTATGGTGCCTACGCCTGGATATTGTATTCCATTCGGGGTCTGATCAGAGACTTTTATAATGATAGGAACATCTCCTTGACCAGAAAGGTGTATGTTTTTCTAAGAAGTCCCACCATGGAATTTGCACTGGCTGCTGCCTTGGCTACTTGTACTGTCGGCTTTAAGTTTGGGGTAACATATACACCTATGTCCTTTTCTTCCTCAGTGATGTTTAGTGGAGTATTGCCCATATAATACTGGTACTCAGGATTTCTCCTATTTACTTGCATCACCTTACACTTTTCCTCATTGAAGCTAAGGAGCCACCGTCTGATCCACTCTATTAATCTTCTAATATCTTCCTGAAGTATATCTACATCTGTAGGTGTCCTGATTTTTCTAGATAGCTTGGCATCATCGGCAAAACGCTTACTACTGGACTGCACAGACTCCATTAGGTCATTAATATATACTAGGAAAAGTGTTGTCCCAAGTACTCTTCCCTGGGGTACTCCACCTCAGACCTGTAGCAATTCTGAATAAGCACCTCCAATGGAATTGCACTGAACCCTCCTGCAGAGAAATCTTTTGACTCATGTTATATTGTCTACTGATACTCCCACTGCTATTACCTTGATTAGTAGACGGAGATGAAGAACCCTGTTGAAACCTTTCCAACAGTGTAAATAAACGATGTCAACATCATCACCATCATCTAGAGAGTCCTCAAGGTCTTCAAAGAACTCTAAAAGCCGGGTCAAGCATGATCTCCCATATCTGAATCCATGTTGTGAACTGATAAGAAGATGATTTTTCTATAGGTGTCTGACAATATTTTGTTTGAGCAGTTTCTCAATAATTTTACATGGGACTGAAGTTAAGCTTATGGGCCTGTAGTTGAGTATGTTTGTTTTATCTCCTTTCTTGTAGATAGGGTGACGTTTGCCTTTCTCCAGTCATCTGGTATCTCTCTATCGGTGAGTGTCTTTATGAAAAGTGTCCACAAGGGGAACGGAAGTACAGAGTCACACTTTTTCAACACTTTGGGTGGACCCCATCCTGTCCTGGGGCAGAATCTTCTCGGAGGCCTTCTAAGATTTTCTCTACTCATTCTACTGTGAAGTCACAAACATTCCGTTGTTCACTCTTAAATCTGTTTTTGGGGTTAGGAATTTGGGTTTCTGTATCTTTGTAGAAAATTTGCTGGAACTCCCTATTCAATAGTTCAAATGGCTCTTTGGGGTTATTTGTTAATATTCCATTTGGTGTCTGAGCCTTATCACTACTTCCTATATCCTGGTTTTTCTTTGAACATATGCAAAGTAGGCACAAGGAATTTTTCCTAACATCCTGTGCAAGCGACCTCTCAAATTGGTAAATGGCTTCTCGAACTGCTCTGGTGGATTCATTCCTAACCCTCTGATATGCCCTGTATTTTGCGTGTGTTCTATTTGATGGATTCTGATCCAGGCTTCTTCCTTCTGTCTAATTTTGCTAAGGGTTCTGTGAGTCATCCATTTATGCTGGATTTGTTTGGTTTCATCTTGTCTTGTTTCTTGTAAAGGAACACAGCCTTCAATTACTCGATTGTATGTGTCATGTGAACCCTTTCCATATTTCATTAACACTTTTATTTTCAAGATCATTCCAGTTTACCTGATTACACATTATGTTTGCTTTTTCATAGTTACCCTTATAATAAAGTTTCTTATTTCTAACACTATCACACTATATAGGACCATCCACAGCAAACTGAAAGACCAAAACACTGTGATCACTGGCTCCAATTGGAGCTTTGTACTGTAAATTGCTTACTTCTAATTAATTTTTGGTGAAGATAAGGTCTTACAATGATGGAATATCACTTCCTCGGACTCTGGTAAAGTCTGTCACATGTTGATGGAGGAAGGTATCCTGACAGGATTCATAAAATTTGGCCTGTTCACTATGTGGCCTTCCGTGTATGAAATGGTTTTCCCAGTCGAAGTCTTTGAAATTGAAATCTCCGCAAATTAACACTTGATCGACTTTAACATTACCTACATCCAAGACAGTTTGTCCTATGTCTGTATTGTAAATCTCTGAGGAGTTTGGTGGCCTGTAAGCACACCTCAGTAACATAATATTACCCTGAGAGTGCACCTCACAAACAACTGACTCAATGTTATTTAAAATCGTATTTGAACACTATTGAAGATGTCATTCAAAACTAAAATTGCAACTCCTCCCCCAGCTCCATTAACTCTGTCCTTCCTGTACACTATAAATATTGCAATAAAAAAAACATGCAGAGGACTCTGCTGAACTTACCTTTTTCTTGTACTATAAATAATTTGTGGTTTCTCCTTAGAAATAGCTAAACCTAAGAGGTCACATTTATATTTGGTATTAATACCATCAACATTTGTTTATATACTGGTTAATTCCTCAATTTCCTTTTCAATGATTGGGGTTCTTGGCCCGGAAGGGGGTCTTGAACCTGGGTTTATAATTTCTCTGTATTTTCAATTTGTTGTTTGGGAGGGGTTTGGGCTGAAGTTTGTTTGATTTCTCGTTCTGTAACTGGTATTGTAACTATTTTCAGTCTCCCGCACACTACAATCCACTTCCACCTCATATATCCCTGCCTCCCCAGGAATTATTTTTTTTTTGCATCTCTCTCTTCATGGCTAATTTGACATGTTGCTGCCTTTCTTTAAAATGGGATCCGGCATGATTCTTATATTTTTTTGATCGGCCATCGTCATTTCCTTCAATTTGTTTCCCTCAAGATTTTTCCTTTCATTTCCTCATCTCTAAGCACTACCTTGAGAAGTAGGGGTTTACCTTGTGAATGGGTATTTCCTGTTGCTGTTGGTTGTGGATTTCGGTGATTTAGTTGTATCACAGTCCTCACATCTATTTCTTCCTCAACACCTAGGTCTTTGACTATTTCCTTAAGGAAATTTGCATCATCACTGAATTTTTCATTGGGATTTGTAGTCGTTGATTCTGGTACTCCTGACAAGATTAGATTACGTCTCCAGAAATCTTTCTCTATTTCATCTTGGTGGCATTCACGTATTTGTTTTTCAACGGCCTCCTTGAAGTCTTCAATTTCACAGTAATCGATTTTAGACTCAAGCTTTTCAATTTCCTACTTCATAAAAGTCATTTTATTTTATTTCTTCATTTTACTCCCAAGGTCTTTCAGAAGTTTCTTGGCATTATAGAGATCGGGAACATCACAGATATATGCTCTGCCATCTTTATCAAAGAAGTTTAGCACTTCCCTAGACATATTCTACACACTGACAATGATATCAATTTCCACTGCCGTCATAGCAATCTAATCGCTAGCTCCTGATCCTTGGTTACTAGTATGGTTACAAATCCCGTTTAAAACACCTGCACATTTGTTTTCCTAGTTGGCAGCTCTCTCTTCATCTGAAGATGTAATTCCAGTCGTAGTTTGTGATAAACTAGGCCTACTTGGCATGTTACTATGTTGTTGTTGAGGTATGGCTTATTGTGTGTGGCCTTCTCATTGCTTTGGTGTGGTCGTGGTCATTCCTTAACCTCCTCCCCGTCCTCCACGCCCAAATGACCACCTTGTATTCCCTCTAAATGATATTGTAACACTCTGTTTACTTAATTGTTTATAACTGTGATTTTAAGAGCACATTTACAAACCCGCAACCTCCTTAACTTCACTGGTAAGTGATTTAATGAAGAAAAATATAGTACAAGGCTGAGGTGCGTCTTCTCTCTTCAAATTTCTTACAAGCATCAGTCAAGACAGTCTCGAAGTCACTTTTAGTACTCTCAAGGGTTCCCTTCAGTGAAGTGGCACTCGCTACTCTTGGCACTAGAACTGACAACCTCCTAATGACTTTTTCTAGTCCCTCGTCTGTTGAGTTGATGGGGGGAATTGCAAGATGAACCGACTGCCTCGTTCAAACGTGTTCCTGTGCTAGAATTGAATATAACAACCAATGACGAATGTTTTACAAAATAGCACAATTTTCACTGTTGGTGGTTTAACTCTTGTCGAAAGGTATTTTGTCATATCACACCAAACTTCCCACACATATTGATGACTTTTAGTGTTATTTCAAATTTTTTTTTCATTCTTTGTGCTCAGACAAATTTTATCTAATACCAGGATGATTCTGCCACATATTCCTGTGTAAAAAGATAGGCTTTGATTTCAAATAACAAAAACACATGTAAAGCCATTCAATTTACAGCATTGTTTACACCGGGAGAGGTTTTTAGTAGATAAAAGCTGGTTTATGTGGATGCCAAAGTTTGCTTGCTTGTTCTAGCAAATTCATTATATTCTGTTTCATTATCTATTTTGGAATACCGTCGTCAATTTAATACAGAAGAATATTTTTTCTTACATATTAGATTTCTTGACATTGCCTGTGCTTATATAAGACAAGATGAGAAGAGTGTTATGAAGAGTGAGAGTTTGTTTTGTATTTTGTGATCTTTTCATGCATTGTCTTATATTACCTTGAAATGCTGAAAACATCTTTAAAAATTCTGTAATGAAAGATAAGTAAACAAGATGCAGTTGGTTAGAGTTTGATCAACATTTAGTTATTGGGTGGAAGAATAACAATGAAATGTTACAACGAAAGTGTCCGAAATATTTTGATGATTAACTTTAAGCTTAATTCTAGTGAAGAATATTATATATATATTATATATATATATATATATATATATATATATATATATATATTATATATATATATATATATATATATATATATATATATATATTATATATATATATATATATATATATATATATAATATATATATATATATATATAAAGAATGTGATAACAGTGCAGTTAGGAAAACTGAAGAGTAAATTCATAAAAATGCTATTTCGTGTATTTCACACATTAAAGAAACTGATTTGAAGAACAGTTGTTGATAATATCATTCGTCGAAAAAATTTAGGGCATGACTTTTGGAATTAATTTATTAGGTGAGTTTTGTATCTATATACCATGATATCACTTTGAACTCTACTGACAACTTTATTATAAAAGAGCGCCTTATTTCCAGAGAATGCCATGTTAAATAAATGAGACGGAGTTAACAAGAGCAGCATGATTTGATAGATGCATAATCCACAATCCCAATGACAGACAAGATAGAGAAGAACTCTACTCTAATAGGACCTATGCTTATCACATGTTCTAATCAAATATGTTTAAAGAAAAAGTATAATAGATATATCTTTTACTATAAGCTTAGACTGGGGGGAGGCGCATGAACTGAAGTTATTCAAATGAAAGGTGAGACTGCATAACAAGCATCAGGAAATTTTATTCTGCAGTTTTTGAGTATAAACTATTATCTGCTAAAAATATTGTAAGTAAAATAGTGGGATAGGAAACTTGTTTCATTTACTCTGTTTTTCGTAATTTCAAAGGGAATATTCAGAAATACAAACGACCTGTATGTTGTTTATATTTCTATTTCTATGGGATATATAATACATACAATTTACAAACACCAAATACACACAAACTGTAGTGAAGACATTGCAAATCGACACCAATTTGAAGAAAATTTCAATTGTAAGTTCCTCACAGTATATATATATATATATAATATATATATATATATATATATATATATATATATATATATATATATATATATATATATATATATATATATATATATATATATATATATATATATATATATATATATAATATATATATATATATTATATATATATATATATATATTCCGATTCCCTAACTGGATTAAATAGCATTGTATTGGAGGCATAAACGCAAATAAAATCAATCTGATAAGATACAGTTTAAAAGCTTTAAAATTTTGAGCACTCTCAAGGCAAGGAAATATTTCCAGGTACTATTCTAAGTATGTGTTACTAATGTACCAAGTGAAGTGAAATAAAGCTTTTAATACAGATAACAGGGGTGTATTTCTATCAATGAATTCTTGTTTATTGTTTATATTAGTACATACATATAAATATGCCTCATTCCCTCTTGTAAGGGGGGTGCCCGATCCAAGAAATGCACACTTACCACGATCCATATATATTTCAAAAACTCCTCTCAGCTCCTTGAAATAAAGGATGGCCAGGTCTCCCCCCCCACCCTGCTTGGGTCAACCACTAAGTAGGCAGGCAAGGATATTCTACAATTAGGCCCGACAGCCACAGCTGGTTTACCCCCACCACTTCATCAAATGGAAACTCCCCTTGCAGTTCACTGAAGTAGCAGGTGCAAGAAATTCCTTTGGCCAGCATCATCTATTGTCTTCCTCCACTCTTTCCTATCTCTTTTACACACTCTTCCTTGCTCCACTAACATTCCACGTGGATCCAATGCCCTTTTCACGCCATCCATCCATCTCGTTCTCACACACCTGTCTTACCACAGACATCTGATCCACACATCCTCTTTCTCTCCTGAACTCACACTGTTCGTTTCCAATAACTTTTGCACTCCACACTCTCTTCACATTTCATTCATCACTCATCAATTCCATGTTTCCAAACCAACTCAACAGTCTTTGATCTAACCTATCTGAAAGCTTCAGTTCAATACCCATTCTCTGCATAACATCCTCATTTCTTACTCTATTTATTCTAGATTCACCAGTCATGCTTCTCAAACACCTCATCTCCATTACATTTAACTTGTTCCTCTCATCCTCTCTTGCATTCCATGTCTCTGCGCCTTACAGTGCTGTAGGCATAATTACACCTTCAAATATCCTTCTCTATGCATTCATTCCCAAATATCTATACCTCATTACAGTTTTCAACCAACATAGACATTTACTTGCTTCCTTCACTCTGTGATTTACCTTTACATCCACTCATCCACTCCTTGATACATGCGACCCCAAACACTTAAAACTCTCAACTTCTTCAAGCAACTCTAAATTCACTCCTACATTCAATCTGCCAACATTTACACTGCTCATGCATCCCAAGAATTTACTTTTATCAATATTCACCTGCAAATTCCTTGTTTCAAACACACTAAGAAACTCAGTCACCAAAGATTCAATTAATTCTCATTATCAAACACCAGTACAGTATTATGTGCAAACAGCAACTGACTCAATTTGCACACCAACATTCACCTCGAACCAATCACTCATACCATTCCAAACTCTCACGCATGCTCTACTAGTCATGTAAAAACTCTTCACCAGATTCAACAAATTTCCACTTATTCCATACAGTCTCAAGACACTCCACAACCCCTCTCATGCACTTTCTCTAAGTCCATAAAAGCCCAAAATGTTTCCCTACCTTTCTCCAAGAATTTCTCACACACCTGTCTTACTGCAAGCATCTGATCCACAAATCCTCTTCCTCTCATGAACCCAAACTATTCTTCCCCAGTTAATCTCTCAGTACCTTTCCTAATTCTCTCGATTAACACATTTCCATATACCTTACCAACTACACTCAGCAAACTAATTTCTCTAAAACTACTACACTCATACTTATCTCCTTTCCCTTTCTAAAGTGGAACTACACATGCACTCCTCCAATCAACTGGGACCCTCCTTTCCTGAAACATAGATTAAAAAGCCTACTATCTCCCCACCTTTTGATAAGAATTTAACATGATACCCATCTATCCCTGGTGCTATGCCTGCTTTCAATGCTTTCAATGCCAAGTGTACCTTCTCTTTTGTTATTTCTCTATCATTCTCATCACCTAGCATTGGCATTCTCCATTCATTTCCCAAAGCAACAATCTCGTCCTCTCAATCATCTCCCTCATTTTGCAGGTTTTTGAAATATTAAGCCTATCTCTCTCACTCACCTTTCTTTCATCTACTAGCAATTGGCCATCTACTCCTTTCACCCTCTCCTACCTACCACACTCACCGAGTCTCACTCTTTTCACATCCTTCCAAAACACCTTTTTATTACTTTCAAAACTCTCAGACAAGTATCTGTCTCAACTTACATCCGCTTCTCTCTTTGCCTTCCTCATCACGTGCTTAACTAGCCTCCTCTTTGCAAAATACCTTGCATACACCTCTACATTATATACCTGTACCCATGCATGAAAAGCCAGCTTCATTTCAGCCAATACTGCACTCACCTGCTCATTCCATCATTCACTACATTTCCTTTTGCTTCCACCAATTAGTCTCCTTCTGCACACTGTCTCAGCACACTTCATAACTTCCTTCTAGAAACAGCCCCATTCTTCTTCCACTCCCTCCTCCAATTTCTCTTTAACTACATTCCACACATTACTGACATTAGCCTTATATTCACAGTCTTTCTCTTTCTTTTTTTTATCTACCTTGGCTGCTTCCCCCTTTAATTGGGGGTAGCCGGCATTAAAAAAAAGAAAACAATAATGGTATTACTTTGCTCTATGGGCAATGACGAGGGAGCTAGTGACAGTTCAAATGGCACTGCTGGAGTGCCACAGCCCATTCTCCCGGCTCTTCCACAAATTGTGTTGCTTTACAACTGCCAACTCCCCTATTACCCCTACCACAGGGCTACCTCTGTAAGATGTAGCCCCGTGGTAACAGCAGATGCCCATCAGAGCTGCGTCACAATCGCTCGCCACTCATTCCCTCACATCCATCTTCCTAACATTCAGGGCTCCCCTTACTCCATCCATCCACCCAAACCTAGGCCTCCCTCTAGCATTTATCTCATCAACTCTGGCATTCATCACCTTTTTCAGCAGTCTTTCATCATCCATCCTTTCCACATGGCCAAACCATATCAGAGCATTCATATCTACTCTGCCTTCAATTTCTCTCCTCACACCCATTCTTGCTCTCACCACTTCATTCTTAACCCTATCCAACCGAGATACACCAATCATACTCCTCAGGCATTTCATCTCAAACACATTTAGTTTCTGTCGCTCACTTACTCTCATAGCCCAGACTATTCAGTACTAAATCCTTTTCAACTCTTTTCAACTCTTTTACGTCAGAATTATTTAATTACTTAAAAAGATTAAAATTCATAATCATAATAAGTGGTAAATGAGAGCTGTTCTGCAGAGCTAGAATTTGTGCATCAGAAAAAAAAACAGTATTCTAAACCCAGGATAAATATACCCTTAGCCAATCTGCTGATGTAGTCGATGCAGAAAATTCTAGAATGGAAACATAACATCTAGCTAGGAAGAAGCGTGAACATCAAAGCCTTAATATCAATAAGTGCATAGAGAATATGTCTCAAACTGGCAGAGCCAAAGTACCAAGGAGGCAAGAAATGCCTAAAAGCCATTCGGTGAAATCGAATTGATGTCAATCTTGTACCTGAAAACCCAGAGTCTATTGATGAGTTAAAATTCTCTAACAAATCCAAGATGTATAAGCCTAAATCTGAATTTTTTTTTACTGATTAGAGGAATGTGCCACGAGAGAAATTTTTATCTCTTTAGACAGTCTTAAATGATGCCCTTAATGAATTTGAAATACATGGATTATCTCTTCAATATATTCTACTCACCATATCTTTCTGCTAAATATAAATACAAAATTCTTTAACTTCATTTGTTTTGTTAGATGCAAACATCCTTTATCTTAATCCATATTTCACCTTGATTGACTCTTTGACCCTGAAAACCGTGAAGCTGCTGACACGGTTGTCATGAACGCTCCAGCATATGAGAGGTTTAGGCGCTGAGTCATCTGGGGAAAAAATAAAATGCTGACAACATAGTATGGAAGAGAGAATTAGAATGCTAGAAAGGATGATAATAACAAATGGAATTTAATAGGGGAGACAAGAATAATAAGTATGATTGGTGTGTCTATAGCAAGATAACCAATAAATGAGGATGTGAAGCAGAAAACGGGTGTTGAAAAAAATAAAAACTGTTGGATTGCTTAGATCAGAGAATATTGATTGATTTAGACATATTGAAAGATTAACGATGAACAAATTGCCAAGAGATTGTAGAGGGCACAAGTGGGTGGAGCTAGGCCAAGAGGACGACCTAGAAAGAGATGGATGGATGCGTGAAAAGGGCCTTGGATACATGTAGAATGTCAGTGGAGCAGGAATGAAGTTGTACATGAACAAGGAAAAGGTGGCGGAAGATTGTGCATAGGTGACAAAGGCCAATGGAATTTCCCACACCTGCTATCTTACTAAACTGTGATGGACAGGTGTGAGGGGAGTTGCTATGTGAGGAAGTGGTAGGGTCACTATATATATATATATATATATATATATATATATATATATATATATATATATATATATATATATATATATATATATATATATATATATATATATATATATATATATATATATATATATATATATATATATATATATATATATATATATATATATATATATATATATATATATATATATATATATATATATATATATATATATATATATATATATATATATATATATATATATATATATATATATATATATATATATATATATATATATATATATATATATATATATATATATATATATATATATATATATATATATATATATATATATATATATATATATATATATATATATATATATATATATATATATATATATATATATATATATATATATATATATATATATATATATATATATATATATATATATATATATATATATATATATATATATATATATATATATATATATATATATATATATATATATATATATATATATATATATATATATATATATATATATATATATATATATATATATATATATATATATATATATATATATATATATATATATATATATATATATATATATATATATATATATATATATATATATATATATTTATATATATTTTAACCTTCTGTGGTGTAGTGGTAGCGCCTTGACTTAGTAATCATAAGTCCTAGATTCGAGTCCCGGTCGGGGTAAAAAAAAAAAAAATATTCATATATATATATATATATATATATATATATATATATATATATATATATATATATATATATATATATATATATATATATATATATATATATACATATATATATATATATATATATATATATATATATATATATATATATATATATATATATATATATATATATATATATATATATATATATATATATATATATATGTATATATATATATATATACATATATATATATATATATATATATATATATATATATATATATATATATATATATATATATATATATATATATATATATATATATATATATATATATATATATATATATATATATATATATATATATATATATATATATATATATATATATATTTATATATACACATATATATATACATATATATATATATATATATATATATATATATATATATATATATATATATATATATATATATATATATATATATATATATATATATATATATATATATATATATATATATATATATATATATATATATATATATATATATATATATATATATATATATATATATATATATATATATATATATATATATACATATTCATACGCATACACTTATATACACACACACACACATACACACACACATATATATATATATATATATATATATATATATATATATATATATATATATATATATATATATATATATATATATATATATATATATATATATATATATATATATATATATATATATATATATATATATATATATATATATATATATATATATATATATATATATATATATATATATATATATATATATATGTATATATATATATATATATATATATATATATATATATATATATATATATATATATATATATATATATATATATATATATATATATATATATATATATATATATATATATATATATATATATATATATATATATATATATATATATATATATATATATATATATATATATATATATATATATATATATATATATATATATATATATATATATATATATATATATATATATATATATATATATATATATATATATATATATATATATATATATATATATATATATATATATATATATATATATATATATATATATATATATATATATATATATATATATATATATATATATATATATATATATATATATATATATATATATATATATATATATATATATATATATATATATATATATATATATATATATATATATATATATATATATATATATATATATATATATATATATATATATATATATATATATATATATATATATATATACATATATATGTATATATATATAATTACCCAAATATATAAAGAAATGGAATGACTTATGTAGATTTAATATGAAACATAAATACAAGCATATATATTTGCATGTATATTTATATATATATATATATATATATATATATATATATATATATATATATATATATATATATATATATATATATATATATATATATATATATATATATATATATATATATATATATCCCATTCTACTTTAAATTTAAAGTAGAATGGGAAAATGAAAACCAAATGCCTTTCCTTGATGTCCTCATTGTTAGAGATTCTTTGGGTTACAACTTTAAAGTCTATTGAAAATCCACCCACTCTGCGTTTTATGTGCACTTTTATAGTTATCATGAAGAAAAAGTAAAATTAGGTATAGCTTCGAATTTATTCCTTAGAGCCCTCCGGATTTGCAGCTCTAATTACTTAGAGCATGAAATTCAAACGGTTTATTTTCAGCTTGACCAAATTTGTTATCCTCCCTTTTTCTTAGACAAAGCTCTGCAGAAAGCTAAACAGGTTTTTTACAATCCTCACAGGACCCCCAAAGAGAATAATTTCAACAAAATCCTCCTTCCTTTTCACCAAAAGCTAGGCGTCATAAATGATACATTAGGTAAACAGTCCCCATTCACTTTTAACTATCCCACCACTTTAAGAAAATAATTAGTTAACGTTAGCCAAAACAAAAAAGAAGTTAATGCAGGAGTATACCAAATAAGCTGTAATGATTGCAATAGAGTGTACATAGGGCAAACAGGCCGCTCTCTATCCCAGAGAGTCTTAGAACACAAGAGAGCAGTAAGATATAATCAAGAAAATTCGGCTCTTTTTACCCACATCAATGAACATAATCATCGGATTGATTGCAACTATGCTATTTACAAGTACCTGACAATTCAAACGGAAAATAGTGGAAACTTCCCTCATTGAAATGAAGGACAATTTTAATCTATCTAGGGGGCAATGGACCCCTGACATAATTGATAAAGCCCTCCTGAAGCGCTGGCTCAACGAAGTTATCCCTCAAGATAAACCCCCAACCAGATTGTAGTCGTTATTGTGCATTTTGATTGTATTAGGATTTATATATGTATTTTATTTTGTATGCTCTTGTATATGGGGATGTGTGTACAGATGTTGTTACATGTGTATATCTATATGAGCATATTTATTAATATTCTTTTAATTATAAAAATATGTTGGGGGTTATCTTCTTTCAAATCATTTATCATTTTAAGGATTAACATTTTTCTTTGTTAATGGTTTAATTATCTTGGCAGCTTCTTTGTTGAGGATAATTCGTTTGGATTAGACCTGTCCTGTTATCATAAAAATTTTTAATCCCTCAGGTCTCATGAGTCCTTTTGTTTATGTCTCCTACTTCTTTGCTATTTTTTCTCAGTTGTGCTTGAGAAGGGATCCAGTTAGGATCCGAAATATAGTATTGTTTTATAAGTTTTGTTTCACTGATGGGCTTCCTTACTATTTAGTGCTGTATGCTAACAGTTTATACTTATTTATATATATATATATATATATATATATATATATATATATATATATATATATATATATATATATATATATATATATATATATATATATATATATATATATATGTATATATATATATATATATATATATATATATATATATATATATATATATATATATATATATATATATATATATATATATATATATATATATATATATATATATATATATATATATATATATATATATATATATATATATATATATATATATATATATATATATATATATATATATATATATATATATATATGTATATATATATATATATATATATATATATATATATATATATATATATATATATATATATATATATATATATATATATATATATATATATATATATATATATATAGTGTATGCGCATTAATATGTATATATATATATATATATATATATATATATATATATATATATATATATATATATATATATATATATATATATATATATATATATATATATATATATATATGTATATATATATATATATATATATATATATATATATATATATATATATATATATATATATATATATATATATATATATATATATATATATATATGTATATATATATATATATATATATATATATATATATATATATATATATATATATATATATATATATATATATATATATATATATATATATATATATATATATATATATATATATATATATATATATATATATATATATATATATTTATATATATATATATATATATATGTATATATATAAATATATATATATATATATATATATATATATATATATATATATATATATATATATATATATATATATATATATATATATATATATATATATATATATATATATATATATATATATATATATATATATATATATATATATATATATATATATATATATATATATATATATATATATATATATATATATATATATATATATATATATATATATATATATATATATATATATATATATATATATATATATATATATATATATATATATATATATATATATATATATATATATATATATATATATATATATATATATATATATATATATATATATATATATATATATATATATATATATATATATATA
>JAXCGZ010019156.1:5000-15000 GCA_037179515.1 Halocaridina rubra
TCCTAAAATTACTGCATTCATACACATCTCCCTTACCACTGTATAGGTGCACTATAAAAGCAATCACCCATTCCACCGGCACCTTTGACAATATAAAACATATATTAAACACTCTCACTAACCATTCCAATGCAGTTACACCCTTTCTTTCAACATCTCCGCTCTCACATCATCCATTCCAGGTGCTTTACCTGCTTTCGCTTCATACAATGCCCTTTCCACCTCCTCTCTCTCATATTCATCTCACATCATCGGCACTTGAACACTCCCCCCACTGCCACTATAGCTGCCTCTCTATCTTCCTTAACATTCAGCAAGCACTCAAAATATTCTGCCCATCTTTTCCTTGCATCATTCCCTCTTAACATCTGTCCATTCACATCTTTCACTGTCTCTTCCATCTTTGATCCACCCTTCCTTACTCTCTTCACTTCTTTCCAAAACTTCTTTTTATTCTCCTCATATGACCTACAATAATCCTGTCCCCACCTAACATTTGCCAACCTCTTCTCTTCCTCTACCTTCCGTTTGGTTTCCACATTTTTCTCCCTATATCTTTCATACTTCTCCCTACTGTTACACTGCAGCCATTCCTCAAAAGCCCTCTTTTTCTCTTCCACCTTCATTTTCATCCCTTCATTCCACCATTCGCTGCCCCTCCTCATGCCACCTCCAACAAACAAACCTCTTTCCACATACATCACTTGCATGTCCCACAACACATTCTTTCATCAACCCCCATTCCTCCTTTAACTCCCCAAATTCTCTTTCTTTCATCCTGTCATATGCCAATTTCAACCTGTCCTGATATTCCTGTCTCTACTCTGACTTTTTCAACTCTTCCACCTTCATCATTTCCCTTCTACATCCTTCTACACACAGACACACACACAGCTCGCATAAATACTGGGTCAGAGAGCATTATAATAACTGTTGTATACAACCCACCAAGGAACCAAAATAGGCTTGAAATTTATGAGGAAAGTCATATAGGTACGATTGAAGTCATAAACTCAGTTGTTAACATGGCGCGGGAGAAAAAATGTAGGATTTTGATTATGGGAGACTTTAATCATAAAGAGATAGATTGGATAAATCTTGACCCACACAGTGGTGAGGACTCCTTTGGGGCAAGATTCCTAGATTGCGTACAAGGGAATTTCCTACACCAACATGTAATGGAACCAACAAGAGCCAGGGGTGGGGATGAGCCATCACTACTTGATCTGGTGTTCACAGATAATGTGTTGGATATTGAAAATATTGAGTATGAACCACCAATTGGAAAGAGTGACCACTGTGTGTTGTTGATGGAGTATATCATTGAAGACATTCTTCCTGAGAGTAGAGGCACTGAGGACATGAGGAGGAACTATCAGAAAGGAGATTACATCAAAATGAATGAGCTTTTTGCAGTTATTGACTGGAGAACCTTATTTTACAACAAATCTGTACAAGAAATGTATGACATCTTTTGTGAGAAATATGGGAAGATAGTAGATTGCTGCATACCTGTCACCAAAGTAGGTGTAATTCATGCCAGAGAGAAATGGTTCGATAATGGGTGTAAAAGAGCTAAGGAGTGGAGAGACAAATGCTGGAAAAGGTATAGGGAGGAGAAAAAACATAAATGCCTGGCAAACCTACAAAAGAGCAAGAAATGACTACCTAAGTAAAAGGAGAGAGGCAGAGAAAGATTATGAGAGGGACATCACCAGGAAGGCTAAAGAAAATCCCAAGCTTTTCCACAGCTTTATCAGAGGAAAACTGAATGTAAAAGAACAGGTTTTAAGGCTAAAGAGAGCGGATGGAAGCATCACTGAGACGGACCAAGAGATCTGCAAAGAATTGAACAAGGAGTTTCAGTCAGTATTTACAGTAGAAAATACCCCACCCCCTCAGATTGCAGTGATAGAAGCTCAAGGGCCGGTATTAGAGAACATCAACCTTACAGCCACAGAGGTATGCAAAGCGCTGATGGATTTAGATGTTCATAAAGCTACAGGTCCTGATGACATATCCCCTCATGTGCTTAAAAAATGCGCAAACACAATATCAGTGGCACTAAGTATCATATTTAAGGAGTCATTGGAGTCGGGGGAGATTCCAAGATGCTGGAAACAAGCAAATGTGATACCTATCTTCAAAAAGGGAAGGAGGGATACGGCTCTGAACTATAGACCAGTTTCCTTGACCAGCATAGTTTGCAAACTTATGGAGAAACTACTAAGGAAACATATCTCTCTTCACTTGGAATCCTTCAACTTTTTGTCAGTGAGGCAACATGGCTTCAGAGAAGGAAGATCAACAGTAACAAACTTATTAGAATTTTATGATGAGGTAAGCCAAATCTTACAGGAAAGAGAGGGCTGGGCAGATTGCATATTCCTAGACTTCCAGAAAGCGTTTGACACTGTTCCACATGGGAGACTTATTAGGAAGCTGCAATCAATGGCTAGAATAGGTGGAAATGTCTTGGAATGGATAAAAACTTACTTAGAAGGAAGGGAACAGAGGGTTAGAGTAAGACACTCAGTGTCTGAATGGAGAAGAGTTAGTAGTGGAGTTCCACAGGGTTCAGTTTTAGGGCCACTTTTGTTCCTTGTATATGTAAATGACCTACCAGAGTCTGTAAATTCATTCATGAATATGTTTGCAGATGATGCAAAGATTGTGAAGAAAGTAAAAAACGAGAACAATGGTAGAGAACTTCAGGAGGATCTAAATAATCTGCATGAGTGGTCAGAAAAGTGGCTAATGAAATTCAATACCTCAAAATGTAAGGTAATGAGAATGGGTACAAGTGCAAGAAGGCCCAAGCTTGACTACTCGGTGGCTGGAGTACAACTTCAGGAGACAGAAAATGAGAGAGATCTAGGAGTAAACATATTGGCAGATTTGTCTCCAGAAATACATATAAATGGCGTAGTAAGGGCAGCATATGCATTCTTATCAAATGTAAGGGTAGCCTTCAGGCACATGGACAAGGAAATGTTCAGAAATATTTATGTAACCTATGTGAGGCCAAAACTCGAATATGCAGCCCCCTTTTGGAATCCGCACTTGAAAAAGCACATAGCTAAGCTTGAAAAAGTTCAAAGACATGCCACGAAACTGGTGCCAGAAATACGCAATCTCGGTTATGATGAGAGGCTGAGGGAATTAGACTTGCCATCACTCGAAGCTAGAAGAGTAAGGGGGGATATGGTGACAGTCTTTAAATTCCTTCATGGTTATGATAGAGTGGATAGGGATCGATATTTCGATATGGCTGGCTCTAGAACTAGAGGTCATAGTTTGAAGCTTCGGAAGAAAACTTGTTTGCAGGATGTAAGGAAATACTTTTTCAGTGTAAGAGTAGTTGATAATTGGAATTCGCTAAGCGAGGAGGTAGTTAATGCTACCTCAATCCATAGTTTTAAGGACAGGTATGATAAGTATCACTAAGTCTAAAAATGGAACCGATCAGGAGACGGGAAGATACGAGCTTTGGGCTCTTTCCCGTAAACACAATTAGGTAATCACAATTAGGTAATCACATACATACATGCATATATACATATATATACATATACATATATATATATATATATATATATATATATATATATATATATATATATATATATATATATATATATATATATATATATATATATATATATATATATATATATATATATATATATATATATATATATATATATATATATATATATATATATATATATATATATATATATATATATATATATATATATATATATATATATATATATATATATATATATATATATATATATATATATATATATATATATATATATATATATATATATATATATATATATATATATATATATATATATATATATATATATATATATATATATATATATATATATGTATATGTATATATATATATATATATATATATATATATATATATATATATATATATATATATATATATATATATATATATATATATATATATATATATATATATATATATATATATATATATATATATATATATATATATATATATATATATATATATATATATATATATATATATATATATATATATATATATATATATATATATATATATATATATATATATATATATATATATATATATATATATATATATATATATATATATATATATATATATATATATATATATATATATATATATATATATATATATATATATATATATATATATATATATATATATATATATATATATATATATATATATATATATATATATATATATATATATATATATATATATATATATATATATATATATATATATATATATATATATATATATATATATATATATATATATATATATATATATATATATATATATATATATATATATATATATATATATATATATATATATATATATATATATATATATATATATATATATATATATATATATATATATATATATATATATATATATATATATATATATATATATATATATATATATATATATATATATATATATATATATATATATATATATATATATATATATATATATATATATATATATATATATATATATATATATATATATATATATATATATATATATATATATATATATATATATATATATATATATATATATATATATATATATATATATATATATATATATATATATATATATATATATATATATATATATATATATATATATATATATATATATATATATATATATATAAGTAGACACACATATCCATATATACATATATAAATATAAAGGCAAAAATATAACACACAGACATATAAACGAACATACACATTCTAACATATAAATATTTATATATATTCCTATATACACTTAAAAACACATACTCTCAAACATATTCATTCCTCTATAGCTTGCTCTCCCACTGATAGAGCTACTCTCTTTGTCTCTCATTTTTCTTCCAACTCTTCCGTAAACGATTCCAGCACACATGTCCCTCAATCTTTAGTCATCCCTAACCCAATTCCCATCCGTATCCTTTCTTCACACATAGCTCATAAGATTTTTCCCTCGCTAATGACGAAAGAGGCATCTAATCTCGATGGTATCCTTGCAAGGTTCCTTAAGGACTTTGCAGATGAACTGGCTCTCGTGATTTGCCGTCTTTTTCTCGTCATTCTGAAAACCAGTATCAATCCTTCATTAGAAGCAGTCTCTAGTTCAACCTGTTCTAAAGTTATATATATATATATATATATATATATATATATATATATATATATATATATATATATATATATATATATATATATATATATATATATATATATATATATATATATATATATATATATATATATATATATATATATATATATATATATATATATATATATATATATATATATATATATATATATATATATATATATATATATATATATATATATATATATATATATATATATATATATATATATATATATATATATATATATATATATATATATATATATATATATATATATATATATATATATATATATATATATATATATATATATATATATATATATATATATATATATATATATATATATATATATATATATATATATATATATATATATATATATATATATATATATATATATATATATATATATATATATATATATATATATATATATATATATATATATATATATATATATATATATATATATATATATATATATATATATATATATATATATATATATATATATATATATATATATATATATATATATATATATATATATATATATATATATATATATATATATATATATATATATATATATATATATATATATATATATATATATATATATATATATATATATATATATATATGAAGCAAAAAAGGCCCATAAATAAAACAAAAAGAAGCGAAGATGTATATATATTACGACTGGACTCCAGTCTCTTAGGTACAAATTTTGTACTGAAGAGGACTGGAGTTCAGTCGTAATATATAGTAATCTTCCTTCTTTGTGTTTTATTTATGGGCCTTTTTTTGCTTCATATTGTGCTGTGATATAAAGTTTATTTTGCATATATATATATATATATATATATATATATATATATATATATATATATATATATATATATATATATATATATATATATATATATATATATATATATATATATATATATATATATATATATATATATATATATATATATATATATATATATATATATATATATATATATATATATATATATATATATATATATATATATATATATATATATATATATATATATATATATATATATATATATATATATATATATATATATATATATATATATATATATATATATATATATATATATATATATATATATATATATATATATATATATATATATATATATATATATATATATATATATATATATATATATATATATATATATATATATATATATATATATATATATATATATATATATATATATATATATATATATATATATATATATATATATATATATATATATATATATATATATATATATATATATATATATATATATATATATATATATATATATATATATATATATATATATATATATATATATATATATATCATACATACATACATATACCTTGGCTGTTTCCCCCTTTAATTGGAGGGTAGCCGACATCAAGAAAGGAAAACAAATAGGGGGATTACTTTGCTCTATGGGCAATGACGAGGGAGCTAGCGACCGTTCAGATGGCACTGCTGGAGTGCCACAGCCCATCCTCCCGGCTCTTCCACAACCTGTGTCTCTTCACAACTGCCAGCTCCTCTTACTGCCCCTACCACAGGGCTATCTCTGTAAGATGCAGCTCCGTGGTAACAGCAGATGCCCATTTGAGCCGCGTCACAATCGATCGCCACTCATTCCTATTCCTAGCACGCTCGCTTGCTTCCCTCACATCCATCCTCCTATCATTCAGGGCTCTCCTTACTCCATCCATCAATCCAAACCTAGGCCTCCCTCTAGCATTTCCCCATCAACTCTCGCATTCATCACCTTTTTCAGCAGCCTTTCATCATCCATCCTTTCCACATGGCCAAACCATCTCAGAACATTCATATCTACTCTGGCTGCAATTTCTCTCCTCTCACCCGTTCTTGCTCTCACCACTTCATTCCTAACCCTATCCAATCGAGATACACCAATAATACTCCTCAGGCATTTCATCTAAAACACATTTAGTTTCCGTCTCTCACTTACTTTCATACCCCATAACTCTGATCCATACATCACAGTTGGCACAACCACTTTCTCATGCAAAACTTTCTTAACATTCATTTCCAACCCTCTATTCTTCATCACTCCTTTCAATGCACCCAACACTTTACATCCTTCATTCACTCTGTGACACACATCTGCTTCCACTCCACCATTTGCAGCTATAACCGAGCCTAAATACTTAAACTGATTAACCTCCTCAAGTGTCTCTCCATTCAACATAACATTCAATCCAGCGCCATCCTCATTTCTTGTACACCTCATAACCTTACTCTTTCCCACATTCACTCGCAGCTTCCTTCTCTCACACACCATTCCAAATTCTGACACTAACTGACACAGCTTTTCCTCTGAATCTGCCACCACCACAGTATCATCTGCAAACAGCAACTGATTAAGTTCCCACTTGTTATCATCCCCATCTACCATTCTCAAACCTCGACCACGCACTCGCTCATTCACCTCTCTTACAACTCCATCAATATACAAATTGAACTGCCATGGTGACATCACACATCCCTGTCTCAGTCCCACTCTCACTGGAAACCACTCACTCACTTCATTCCCTACCCTAACACAAGCTCTACTACCCTCATATAAACTCTTCACTGCATGCAACAATTTACCATTGATTCCATATAACCTCAAAACATTCCACATAGCCTCTCTATCAACTCTATCATATGCTTTCTCCAGATCCAAAAATGCAAAATACACATCCTTACCCTTTGCTAAATATTTCTCACATAACTGCCTAACTATAAAAATCTGATCTATACAACCTCTACCTCTCCTAAAACCTCTCTTCACTTCCGCGATCACATATTCTGTCTTATTCCTAATCCTATTAACCAGTATCCTACCATACACTTTTCCTACCACACTCAACAAACTTATACCCCTAAAATTACTGCATTCATACATATCTCCCTTACCTTTGTATTGGGGCACTATACAGGCAATCACCCAATCCACTGGCACCAATGACAACATAAAGCATATATTAAACACTCTCACTAACCATTCCAATGCAGTCACACCCCCTTCTTTCAACATCTCCGCTCTCACACCATTCATTCCAGGTGCTTTACCTGCTTTCGCTTCATACAATGCCCTTTTCACCTCCTCTCTTGTAATTTCTCTCTCATTTTCATCTCCCATTACTGGCCCTTGAACCCCTCCCACTGCCACTATAGCTGCCTCTCTATCTTCCTCAACATTCAGCAAGCACTCAAAATATTCTGCCCATCTTTTGCTTGCATCGTTCCCTCTTACCATCTGTCCATTCACATCTTTCACTGTCTCTTCCATCCTCGATCCACCCTTCCTTGCTCTCTTCACTTCTTTCCAAAACTTCTTTTTATTCTCCTCATATGACCTACTAAAATCCTGTCCCCACCTAACATATGCCAACCTCTTCTCTTCCTCTACCTTCCGCTTGGTTTCCACATTTTTCTCCCTATATCTTTCATACTTCTCCCTACTTTTACACTGCAGCCATTCCTCAAAAGCCCTCTTTTTCTCTTCCACCTTCATTTTCACCCCTTCATTCCACCACTCGCTGCCCCTCCTCATGCCACCTCCAACAAACCTCTTTCCACACACATCACTTGCATGTCCCACAAAACATTCTTTCATCAACCCCCATTCCTCCCCTAACTCCCCAACTTCTCTTTCTTTCACCCTGTCATATGCCACTCTCAACCTGTCCTGATATTCCTGTCTCTTCTCTGGATTTTTCAACTCTTCCACCTTCACTATTTCCCTTCTACATCCCCCCACACTATTTCCCCACTCTTTTGCTACTACCAATTTTGCTTCAACCAAAAAATGATCAGACATCCCAGCAGCCACACCCATGAATGCATGTACATCTTTCACTCTACCAATCATGCTCTTTGCTACCAACACATAATCCATCAATGCTCTTTCTTTCACTCTTCCATTTGCCACTCTCATCCATGTATACTTATTTATTAACTTCTTCTTAAATAAAGTATTACCTATCACCAACTTTTGCTCCACACACATATCTATCAGTCTCTCGCCACTCTCATTCCCACATGGTACCCTATACTTTCCTACAACACCTTCTATCTCTCCATCACCCACTCTGGCATTCAAGTCACCCAACACAACTACATAGTTCCTTCTACTCAGACCATCCACACATCTAGTTAACTCATTCCAGAATTCATCACGCTCTTCCTCACTTCTCTCACATCCTGGCCCATGCACACTAACAAAAGCTCAACATTCCCTTCCTATCCTAGCCCTCACCCACATCAGCCTAGATGACACTTCTTTCCATTCCACTACCTGATTTACCATCCATTCACTCAGCAATAATGCCACACCTTCTCTCGCTCTCCCCCTTTCAACCCCAGACACCCTACCCGTCACATCACCAAATGCCACTTCTCCTTTTCCTTTCATCTTCGTCTCACACAATGCCAATACATGCATCCTCCTCTTACCAAAAACATATCCAATCTCACATCTTTTGCTCTCTATCGTACTACAACCACACACATTTAGACACCCCAAAACTAGAGTTTGGGGAGAAGTTATTCTCCCCTCTGCTCCCCTTCTTCTTTGACGTCTCGCAGGAGGTTGATACAAGGGGGGGGGATTCCTAGTCCCCCCGCCCAGTCCACTTTTAGTCGCCTTTTACGA
>JAXCGZ010019156.1:20000-40000 GCA_037179515.1 Halocaridina rubra
ATATATATATATATATATATATATATATATATATATATATATATATATATATATATATATATATATATATATATATATATATATATATATATATATATATATATATATATATATATATATATATATATATATATATATATATATATATATATATATATATATATATATATATATATATATATATATATATATATATATATATATATATATATATATATATATATATATATATATATATATATATATATATATATATATATATATATATATATATATATATATATATATATATATATATATATATATATATATATATATATATATATATATATATATATATATATATATATATATATATATATATATATATATATATATATATATATATATATATATATATATATATATATATATATATATATATATATATATATATATATATATATATATATATATATATATATATATATATATATATATATATATATATATATATATATATATATATATATATATATATATATATATATATATATATATATATATATATATATATATATATATATATATATATATATATATATATATATATATATATATATATATATATATATATATATATATATATATATATATATATATATATATATATATATATATATATATATATATATATATATATATATATATATATATATATATATATATATATATATATATATATATATATATATATATATATATATATATATATATATATATATATATATATATATATATATATATATATATATATATATATATATATATATATATATATATATATATATATATATATATATATATATATATATATATATATATATATATATATATATATATATATATATATATATATATATATATATATATATATATATATATATATATATATATATATATATATATATATATATATATTATTTATTTATTTTTCTTCTCAACTTTAACCCATTTGTTCTTCTTCTCCTTCCTCTATTTGCGTTCCCATTTTCATATGGGGTCGTATCTCTTCACTAGTCATCTCCACTGGTTCCGGTCCATCACTTGCTCCTCCCCCAGCTGTCACTCTCTGACATCTTCCTTCAGTCGGTCCTTCCACCGTAGTTTAGGTCTTCCTCATCTACGTCTGCCCTGCACGTCCATCTCCATCACTTTCACACCCATGTAGGCTTCTTCTCTCCTCTTCACATGACCGAACCACTGTAATTGTACCTCTGATTCGGTCATTTCGTATCCTGTCCTCCCTCGTCTCCCCACACATCCACCTCAGCATTCTCCTTTCTGCGACATCTATCTTCCTTTCTTGAACCTTTTTCACCGGCCACGTCGCTGCTCCGTATAGCAACACTGGTCTCACAACTGACTTGTACACTTTTCCTTTCACTCTAGCATTGATTTTCTTGTCACATAGCACCCCTGATGTTCTCTTCCAGCTGTTCCACGCTACCTGGATCCTATGATCAATCTCTCTCTCTAGGTCTTTATCCTTCGTTAGGTAGGAGCCGAGGTATTTGAAGGCGTCTGCCTTTGGGAGCTTGTGGTTTTGCATGAACATGTCGCCTCCTTGTGTCACATTGCACTCCAGGTACTCCGTTTTCTGTCTGCTCACCTTCAGTCCGTAATCCTCCAGCAAACCCCTCCATTGCTCCAACCTCTCTTGCAATTCTTCACGGCTCTCGGAGACCAAAACAATATCGTCTGCAAAGAGCATGCTCCATGGTGCCTCCTTTGTCCCCTCCTCCACCATCACATCCATGAGAAGGTTAAATAGATAGGGGCTAAGAGCTGATCCCTGATGGAGTCCAACTTTCACCTGAAAAGGCTCTGTAGTGCCAACTGTACTTCTTACTCTTGTTGTGGCTTCCCTGTACATGTCCTGAACTATCTTGACATACTTCTCCTTCACTCCCTTCGACCTCATACTCCTCCACACCTAGCTTCTCGGGACCCGATCATAAGCTTTTTCCAGGTCAATAAACGCCATGTACAGCTCTCATTGCTTATCTCTATATTTTTCCATTGTCTGCCTCATTGCGAATACTGCATCCATTGTTCCTCGACCTTTCATAAAACCAAACTGCTCACTACAAACTTCTGTCTCCTCCCTCAGCCTTTTATCCAACACTCTTTCCAGCAGTTTCATAGTGTGAGATGTTAGCTTAATTCCTCTATAGTTGTTGCAACTCTGGATGTCTCACTTTTCTTTGAAAATCGGTACCATTATACTATCTCTCCATTCGTTCGGGATAGTCTCTTCCTTCATCACCATGTTCAGGAACTTGGTCAGCACCAGTATCCCTTCTTCGCCCAAACTCTTCCATACCTCTGCAGGAATCTGGTCTGGCCCTACTGACTTTCCATTTTTCATCTTCTTCAACGCTTCTCTGACTTCCGCCTCACTCACAGTGTCTACCTCTCCCTCCATTCCCACTCCTTCACCTCTTCGTATTCTGGATTTTCCTGATTTAGAAGTTCTTCGTAGTAGTCCCTCCACCGCATTTTAATCATGTCGGGGTCAGTAAGCACTCTTCCGTTCTTATCCTTGATTTGCTTTATTGATGTTAGGTCCTTTGTCGATCTGTGCCATTTGTTACTTCTTATTAAATATTTGTTCTGGTTTATTTTGCTTTATGGAATTCCATGACTCATATGTTCTTCAGTTAAAGAAATTTGGAATTCAAATATATATTTTGTCAAAGCTATTGAGGTAAATTATTTTGAAATAGTATACATAAACTCTACAATTTATCCTGCTTCTGCATTTTATAATTGCGATGACTACGTAAAACAAGGTCAGTACAAATGCTATCCACAATGTCATTATTCTTAAATAAACATATAAACCACAGCAGAATTCTTAGCATTTTTTTTTCGAAGAGCAAACTTCAGATAAAAAAAAAATCAGTGACTACGCAAGTGCATTCGATTTTTTTTATTGGGGACAAAGGAGAACACTCAAGATTCGTGTGTTTGCAGAATTTAATACGAATGACAATGACCTCCTTCCAATTTCCCATGGCAACCCTAAGTCACAGGTGTCTGAAGCATGGAAAGGGAATGATTAAAATCAATTGTTTATATAGAAATATCGCATGCCTAAATTTACATATATAATAAGTTACCTAAAATATAAATGTTTCTCAAAAACATTTAAATTATTTATTTTTGGCTAGTGTCACAGCAAAAACAAAATTCATGCGGGTTATTCAACCAAATTATCACACCAGAGGATTACAGTCTATTGTCTGCATTTTGACAGTTCATTCCCGTTTGCATTGACATAAAAAGAAATTAAGTGAGAACAAATTTATTGAACCTTATATATATATATATATATATATATATATATATATATATATATATATATATATATATATATATATATATATATATATATATATATATATATATATATATATATATATATATATATATATACAAATAAGCACATTACATATGTGAAAACATGAATCATTTTTTTTACCCCGACCGGGACTCTAACCTAGGACTTATGATTACTAAGTCAAGGTACTACTACTACACCACAGAAGGTTAAAAGGAATCCAACCTTATAGCTTATATCTGCTATACTTATGAATGAACGCATTCTAACTGAATGCCACTATGTTCATATTACAGATTCCCCAACCTCACTGGTGGCTTCATTTTAGCATTTAATTCAATTCCCAATCTCATTCGGGCCATGAAATACAAATAAGCTCATTACATATGTGAAAACATGAATCATTTTTTTTACCCCGACCGGGACTCGAACCTAGGACTTATGATTACTAAGTAAAAGCACTACCACTACACCACAGAAGGTTAAAAGGAATCCAACCTTATAGCTTATATCTGCTATACTTAGGAACGAACGCATTCTAACTGAATGCCACTATTTTCATATTACAGATTCCCCAACCTCACTCGTGGCTTCATTTTGGCATTTAATTCAATTCCCAATCTCATTCGGGCCATGAAATACAAATAAGCACATTACATATATGAATACATGAATAATTTTTTTTAACCCGACCGGGACTCGAACCTAGGACTTATGATTACTAAGTCAAGGCGCTACCACTACACCACAGAAGGTTAAAAGGAATCCAACCTTATAGCTTATATCTGCTATACTTAGGAATGAACGCATTCTAGCTGAATGCCACTATGTTCATATTACAGATTCCCCATCCTCACTTGTGGCTTCATTTTAGCATTTAATTCAATTCCTAATCTCATTCGGGCCATGAAATGCAAATAAGCACATTACATATGCGAAAACATGAATCATTTTTTTTTACCCCGACCGGGACTCAAACCTAGGACTTATGATTACTAAGTCAAGGCGCTACCACTACCCCACAGAAGGTTAAAAGGAATCCAACCTTATAGCTTATATCTGCTATACTTAGGAATGAATGCATTCTAACTGAATGCCACTATGTTCATATTACAGATTCCCCAACCTCACTCGTGGCTTCATTTTAGAATTTAATTCAATTCCCAATCTCATTCAGGCCATGAAATAACCATTTAAGCACATTACATATGTGAAAACATGAATCATTTTTTTACCTACTGGGACTCGAACCTAGGACTTATGATTGCAAAGTCAAGGCGCTACCACTACACCACAGAAGGTTGTAAAAAATGATTCATGTTTTCACATTTGTAATGTGCTTAAATGGTTATTTCATGGCCCGAATGAGATTGGGAATTGAATTAAATGCTAAAATGAAGCCACGAGTGAGGTTGGGGAATCTGTAATATGAACATAGTGGCATTCAGTTAGAATGTGTTCATTCCTAAGTATAGCAGATATAAGCTATAAGGTTGGATTCCTTTTAACCTTCTGTGGTGTAGTGGTAGCGCCTTGACTTAGTAATCATAAGTCCTAGGTTCGAGTCCCGGTTGGGGTAAAAAATGATTCATGTTTTCACATATGAAATGTGCTTAAATGGTTATTTCATATCCCGAATGACATTGGGAATTGAATTAAATGCTAAAATGAAACCACGAGTGAGGTTGGGGAATCGTTAATATGAACATAATGGCATTCAGTTAGAATGTGTTGATTCCTAAGTATAGCAGATATAAGCTATAAGGTTGGATTCCTTTTAACCTTCTGTGGTGTAGTGGTAGCGCCTTGACTTAGTAATCATAAGTCCTAGGTTCGAGTCCCAGGCGGGGTAAAAAAAATGATTCATATATATATATATATATATATATATATATATATATATATATATATATATATATATATATATATATATATATAGAGAGAGAGAGAGAGAGAGAGAGAGAGAGAGAGAGAGAGAGAGAGAGAGAGAGAGAGAGAGAGAGAGAGAGAGAGAGAGAGAGAATGATTTTATTCTATAGAATTAAAGGAGGTTTTTTTTTTTAGAGTATTCAAGCATTATTGACAAGTGCTGAAGCAACAAAGGGCAAAGAGGGTCATCAGCATCACGGATGAAGACATTGAGATAAGACATGTAATCGGCAACAGAGAAATTTCAATAATGTATATACACAGGTGAATTTGCATAATTACGTAGGATATTACACAGACATTAAAAAAATGCATTGCTCACTTTTAATCTGAAACTCTATGGTTGTGAAGCATACTGCACGTTATTAGGCAACCAGTGATTGCAACCTTTTAATTTATAGACCATATTCTTTCTGGTGCGTTTGAACGTGCCTTTACAATATTGATTAGATGAAAATGGTCAGGTTTTGCTCATTTTTTCTTGTTAATTAATTTAGAATAAGAAAGCAGTATTAAAGGTACTCAAGGTATTTCCTTCTACGATGCAAGGTCTGTTTTTTTCTGGTCGTCATTATGATTATATTGTCGTATAGGTGAATATCTTAACAGAAGTTGTAATGCTATGTTCCTCCAGTATACTATCGGTGCCGTATAAGATATTCTCTACACTAACAGGCCAGAGCTACAGCGTCGAGGTGATAATAGATATTCAAAGATAGTCAACACTTAGGTTATTTAGAAGTTGCATGATACCTCTAAGCCTCAATGCCCCCATCCCCTTAAGGTAAATGTTAAGTCTATATAAACGCCCACAAGACTCTGATTCTCTCTGACTGCTCGACTGTTTCTCTTCTCTGACTTACTCGGGCATGGGACGGCTCTTTTGTATCCCCAAGATGCCAGGGTGTGGTATCCTTGGGCACGCCTCCACTAATAGGCTTCCAGAGAAGGGGAATACAACAAATTACCTATAGTGTGAGGGGCGTGACCAAAGAAAAGGCAGTTGGCTGCAAGGAACATTCTTCCCAAGTACACTTGTATGTATGAACAATGAATAATTTGTTGTGGAGGCTGGCTTTCGGTTCTCGTGAGAACAACACAGAAATGTGAGACATTTCTGACCTCCATCAATCAGGGACACAGAAGTGTGAGAGGCCAATGGGTTTAACCATAGATTTTGTCATCTCTCTGTAAACACATACCTTTTGGTCTTAATACAATATAAAAAGAGCCCTTGTCTATCTTACCCAACACAGGACACCACATGGGTTGCCGCTAATACCAGGTTGCGTCACTCCCTACCGCCAAAATCTGAAATGCCCCTTGTCAGGTGAAGCATTACATAAAAAGATATCTATCATCTGCTAATTATAATTATTTTAGACATAAACAAGGCATAATTATCTAACTAGATGACTTCTCTATAAGACCTAAAGTGTCACATAATTATCTAAATAGATTACTTCTCTGTATTACATATCAAAGTTTCACATAATTATCTAAATAGATTACTTTCTCTGTATTATGTATCAAAGTTTTACATAATTATCTAAATAGATTATTTCTCTGTATTACATATCAAAGCTACACATAATTATCTTAATGTAATACTTTTATGTATTACATATCAAAATTTCCGTATGCTCCTTAATACCTACTAAAGTTTCTTGAAAAAAAAAATCATTTTCAAGGTACACTCAATATATATAGAACATGTGATTTCTAAAAAAAAGACAAACAAAAGAAAAATATGTTTTCACAACAATAATTCTAATTAAAGAAATAAAAATAAAACAAAAATATTCCAAAGTAGGTATTCACAATTACATTATATAGTTATTTATGAGTGACAAAACGACTATTAATTATTTCAGGAAAGAGAAATTAAACATTTGTATCTAAAAAGCAACTATTCAATAATACACTTTAATAATAAAAAGAAAATAATAAAATAAAGTTATAATACCCAATTAATATAGTTTGTAAGTGACAAATTTCTAAAACTACTCATCGTTGAAAGAACGATTATCATAGTACTAAATCAAAATACAAGCACTGTTTATATATGACAGTTATCTGATAATGCTCATAATTGAGTCAATAACACTTACTATATTAAACCTAGGGTAAATAGTTTCTCTTATATCTATATACTATTTCTAGGGGAGGCATTGAGGTTATCTTAACATAAATCTTAAAATCTAGAAAAAAAAGGATTCAGGCATGGTAGCTGAAAAAGAAGAACAATTTTACAGTGGGGAATTTTCAGTTTCTCTGTTATTATCCTCTGGGACATGTCTCTTCAGATGTTTCAGTGTATGAGGTTTGTCTATTTGAGTCTTACTTTTACCTTATTAGGAACTTTTCATGTTCCTGTGTGATCTCCATCTAAATTTTTTCAAAATGAGAAGTGGGGAATTTTTAGTTTCCCTGGTCTTGTTTTACTTTCTCCACTTCTTTATTTTTCCATTCCCAATATTCCCTCTGTCCCCATATGGAGTCCCTCTTCTTGGGATATTGCTAGGTACTGGGAAGACCCCCACACCTTGTTCCGTCATCCCTTCTCCTCTACTCTGTGAGATACGTCTGACCCTTAACCCTACGTCGGAGGGCCATTGGACATTGGAAGAGCGCAAGATATATCCAGTTCGAGTTCCTCCTTCTCCACTTTTTTCGGCTTTTGAGGAGGTCTTGAAACCATTTTTCCTCTAACGACACCTATCCTCTGGGGGTGAACCTCCCTCTCCAGCTCAAATTCTGCAATTAAGATAGCCAGGAGTAGACTCTAGGGCCGGAAAACAGGGCCGATTCACCATTACAAATACAGGAAAGACTAGATATCACCTCTGGGTACAATGGCCATATGTAAGCACACAAAGGGGATACTGCGCTACCCTTGTATCTGCAAGCGCTTGCAATCTCTCCAAAGGGTAAAAGCAAAAAAAAATTGGAAATTGCAAGTCTGAGCTGCCTGAAAATAGGGCGGTAGTTGTAAGTATGTATCTACACCATTAAATCATTATTCCAAGATACTTAGGATGTAGCTGATGACATTAGTGTGCTAGAGATATAAAAAAGAAAAGTCATGAAATGATGAGAACAGCCACTAAAAAAATACTCTTATTAGCAGTGACTACAGTCACACAAAGGTATGAATTCAAAATAAAAATGCTAATAATTCTCTTACTACTGGTAGTACTATGAAAATAATAATTAGCAAGAAGGATAATGGAGTGAAAGCAATAATAATAATAATAATAATAATAATAATAATAATAATAATAATAATAATAATAATAATAATAATAATAATAATAATAATAATAATAATAATAATAGTAAAAAATAAGGATAACAGTAAATATATTAGTGATACTAGCATTTTGAGGCAAGAACAAAGTTTTGTACTTATATTTCATAATAATGCTCATTTTAAAGTGAATTCTTTTGGCCAGTTTCCTTTTACTATTCCGAATTCCTGCTGTCATAATATACATAGTAGGATAGCCACCAACCTTCCTGTTGCTCAGTTTATCTGTGGTAGATCAGATTTCTTTTAAAGACAGTTGAAATATGTGGCAGACAAATTCTCTGTTACTACTCAGATGAAAGTCTGTCTTATCAGTGTAACCTTAATCTGCAAAAAATCGTAAAAAATATTGGAGCTAGGTTACATTTATCATCTAGTAATTTATTAATAGAAGAAATCAACAAACAAAATACTCTAAGTCCACATCTTATAAAAACTTGGCTTTATGCCTTCAATTACTAATAAAAATATAGAGGAAGGGTTTATCTCACTTTTACAATACTCTTATTTGGCAAAACAAATGGGCCAAGTCGGATTAAGGGACAATCCCCTTAATCTCTGGAATCTGTTGTTCAAACAACATCGAATTTCCTAGAATTCACTCAATTTTGACCCTAATGCAACGACTTAACACTTATTTGCTAAGCAGAATAACGCCAAAAATACAAATTTAATTTCATAAAGCCCCTCAATGTTAAGGGACTAATACCACGAATAGCAGAAAAATAAAATAATCATAATAACAGAACGCCTAAACTTGTGCATAATTCTTAAAGAATTGGTGAATCGCTTACTGTTAAGTAATTTCTGAACATAAAAATAACAGCTCGCTCCCTCTTGCTCTTTCTCTCTCTCACTCACTCTTCACTCATGTGCTCTGTCTCTCTCTTTCTCGAAGAGAATTTGAGCTAATTTATTTAAAAAAAAAAAATTATATCGTCGCTGTAGGGGCGTTTTTATGACCTGCCTTTCTGCCTAAATATACAAAGGAAAAAAACAATAACTACCCTTCACTCTATGTTCACTACTAGTAATTCTTGTGAATGGCTCTTTTGTTAAGTTTTCTGGAAAACGAAACTTTGTCTTCAAGCATCTTGAAAAAAATAAAAACAAAAACATTTAGTATGCAAACTAAGAGACGGTGAAGCATAAATCCATTCTTTTTCTGCTTAACATTGAAAAAACGCTAGTGATATACACAGACACATACTTGTTTATTATGGCAGTCTTTTCTCTTTTTTTCTTTTCTCTTTTTATAAATTGGAGGGTCGAGTCAAAGCGCTTACTCGCCATAAGTCAAACATACCTCTGACGGCATTTAAACAAGAGACTGAAAATATATTTAATAATTACACTTAATAAAATATGAAACTCTTGGAAGCTTAACTAGCATTGTAAATTAAAAATATTTTACACTAAAGCTGATACTTCAAGATAATTTTTTTTATTTATATAATCAACAAAACTTACAATTGTCCTTTCTTAACAAACGATATAAAAGGACTTAAGTATCATTATTTTAATTTAATATTCAACATATACACTCTGAGAATCTAAAATTATCTTAATAAGCACAATAGTAATTATAAATTCACGACAAGAACAATATTAACTAATCTTCAGATAAGCTTCTCAAAATCGTTAATATCTTTATCTCTTCGAAATATTACGATTATCATAAAAAGGCTATATCCACTTCTTAACATAAAAAATAAAAATAAAAAAAAACGTGTAATTGAAAAAAATATAGAAAACGTGTACCAGTGCATGCACTAATAATATAAAAAAAAATATTTCACTTGCAAACATTAAAATAATGAACTTTTCATGTTTTAGAATCTCTTGAGGAGTTGTGCATTAAAAAAAAAATTCTCTGAATTCATCGCTTTTTTTCTCTTTTTTTCTCTCTCTTAATTTATTATTTCCCAACAGACTACCTCTGCAAACAGGAAAAGTCTTGAAACCTTTATATATAAGCATATCATTTAGTCATTTATTTATCTATTTAGAGTATTTTTTCGAACAATTAATGTAAATACTTCAACTAGAAAAGCAAAATAATTAATAAATTCGCGTCCTTTATCAATTAATATCTCTCTTGGGATTTCGAATATAGAACAACTATCTTACTGGCGGAGTAGGGGACATAAAAAAAAAAAACTGTACCTCGGCCATATTTGGGCAGGTGGATCTTTACTTCGTTGTCTTTTGAAGCATTTACATAAACATATCTCTTAATATATATTGCAACGTCTACATCACTTCCCATTAAAATTATACTTGAAGACAAGTGTCTCGCGAATCCACTTTCCAATCATCCCCCTTTATATCACTCAAAATCGGTCACAGTCTCTCTCTCTCTCTCTCTCTCTCTCTCTCTCTCTCTCTCTCTCTCCTCTCTCTCTCTCTCTCTCTCTCTCTCTCTCTCTCTCTCTCTCTCTTTCGCTGCCATAAACTGAGTTTGCTCACTTGCTTTCTGGCTGCAACCCTCCCCCATTCACTCTCCCATTTGTGGTGCACATTTCTCCCCCCGACATTCTGAGGGAGTGTGATGGTTGGTGGTCTCTTGAAGCCACTCATCTGGCCTCCTTGGTTTGTCTCTATCAATGCTTATAGGTTCCCCTTATACTCCCCATTAACAGTATGGTAGGGCACAACACCAACCTCCAAATCAGGGCACAGGCTATTCTAATCTCTTTCCCTGCCTGCATAGCATCTTCACGAACAAAAACTCGCTATATCGAACTGTAATAATCTTAATAACATCTAAAAAGTCTCTGATTCATCAAAGGATATGACATACACGTATTTGAATGGTAAATAATCAATACAATTACAATTTCTTCATAATAACGAAGCTGAGAGATCGACCGGTCATTCCCGCATATCTTTCTTGGAAAATATCACACGTGATAAAAGAAAAAACTTTTAAAAACGGATTCAAGTTTATTTCTCAATGTAATTTTAACGTGCATTTCGGAGTATAGAAAAACTCTACAATTTATAGCTCATTCTTGAATACAGTCACTCTCACAAACGATACTCATAAGATTGCTCTACTTCTGTTTAAAAAATTTACAAAAAAATAATTTTACACGTATATTAATTTTTCTCAAGTAAAATCAATACCTTTACAAGTTTAATACTTAACCTACAAAAGAAAAAAAATAGCTAAATTGAGCACCTATTAAACGCAGTTACTCGCATACTGTTTTAATTATAACAAAAATTGATTTTATTATTGATTATAGCTATTAGTACAAATTATCTAGTTTAGTAATGGGTACAGAAATTCTATTTCTATTAATTTGCTAAAGCCACACTCCCTTTTATATGTGGAGTGGCTGAGTCAAAGCATGTCTACAGAGTAAAATAGCAGAGTCCTCCGACCTCAATTTCTTTTAATAGTAGTCCCATTAATCACTGTATAAAAATTGCAAGTACTTAGCTATTTTGGGATGCTGCTTGAAGAACGCCACTGCCACTGGTACTGGAGGAGGGGGTTTTTCCTTCTTCTGGACTTGCTGGTTTTTCGCCGACGTCGTCAATACCTCTTTTAATATCGTCGATTCACTATCCCAGGCATCTTCTTAGTCGAATTCAGCAACAAATAACACCACGTAGGGGTGTTGTTTCTCAAAGCAACATTCACAGTGCTCCACACAGTAAAATACGTGAATCGAGGTGAAATTTTCTCCCAAGTTGACCACTCGGCTCTAAAGTTGAATTTTCTCAGCCTTCGTGAGCAATATTTCAGCAACTTTCCTTCAGAGTCAAAATATTTGGAACAATCTTTACTGCTGGGTGCCTTTCCTGTACTGGGACGGGGATGAGGAGGGTGATGTATGACTTGTGCTTCATTCTAGATTTCTTCCACAGATGCGTTAAATTCTTCTGTACCTTGAATTTTTTTTTTAAGCACGAGATTTACCGGCATATAACGTCTTGTCTCTTTATGGCAATTTAGGCGTGGTATTGTACTAGGCTGGCACCAATGTTCTATAGTTGAATATCTTAACAAAAGTCGTAATGCTTTGTTCCACCAGTATGCCACCAGTGTTGTATTAGATATTCTCTACACTAACAGGCCAGAGCTACAGCGTGCAAGGTGATAATGGCTATTCCGAGATAATTAGCACTTAATTCATTTAGATGCTACATGATACCTCTAAGCCTCAATGCCCCAATCCCCTTAAGGTAAATGTTAAGTCTATATAAACGCCCACAAGACTCTGAATCTCTCTGACTGCTCGACTGCTTCTCTTCTCTGACTTACTCGGTCATGGGATGGCTCTTTTGTATCCCCATGATGGCAGGGCAGGGAATCCTTGGAAAGGCCCCCACCAAGAGGCTTTGAGAGAAGGGGAGTAAAACCAATTACCTATTGTTTGAGGGGCGTGACTAAAGGAACGCCAGTTGGGTACAAGGAACATTCTAAGATTAGTGCTTATGCGAGTACTTTCTACCTATACATCTTCCCAAGTACACATGGATGTATGTACAATGTATAGTTTGTTGTGGAGGCTGGCTTTCCGTTCTTGTTAAAACAACATAGAAATGTGAAACATTTCTGCCCTCCATCGATCAGGGACACAGAGGTGTAAGAGGCCAACGTGTTGAACCATAGATCTTGTCATCTCTCTGTAAACACACGGCTTTTGGTCTTAATACAATTTACAAAGAGCCCTTGTCTAACTTACCCAACACAGGACACCATTAGGATGGCCTCTAATATCATCTTACGTCATTTTGGCAATTTAATTTTAAAGTTACTGCAAACTTGGTATTACCATATATTTAATAATTTCACTGACATTTTATTTGGAATACAGGAGGCTACCTACCTGTGGTACTTCTTTAATTGTCTTTACAAAATTCTCATTTGTATGCATTTCTTTTATGAATTGCATCTTTACAACCCTCTCTCCCAGAAAATACACATCGAAATTTATTAAATTCGAATTAATGTTATGATATTGCAAGAAAATTCATTAAAATAAAACCAAAACTACATTACCATTGAGTCTGCTTTGACTATTAAAAATTTTATTGTCTTGGAAGGTGAAGCATCTATTATAAATAAGTTGTCACTGCACTCATATAAGTACTTCCAGGAAATAAATAACAAATTTCATAACTGAAAAATGTAAATGATTTGACAGCGTTATGACATGGAATATAATTAACAACATATTTTTGTTAAAATGCATGTTTAATGGCCTTATTTGAGCATGATTAGTTGATGTTGCTGGTTGCGAAGGTTGATCTAATATAGTGGAAATGACATCTCATGATTACCCTCCACACTCATATTCAAATTCCAGATACTGGATAGTGAAACGAAATTAACATATAATTAGATGAATGAATAAAATTAAATAATGCACTGATATTTAGTATATTTACTGCAGCTACTGAAAATACTTCCGTAGATTTGTTAGAAACAGAGTCACTCGTTAAAATTATATACATATATATATATATATATATATATATATATATATATATATATATATATATATATATATATATATATATATATATATATATATATATATATATATATATATATATATATATATATATATATATATATATATATATATATATATATATATATATATATATATATATATATATATATATATATATATATATATATATATATATATATATATATATATATATATATATATATATATATATATATATATATATATATATATATATATATATATATATATATATATATATATATATATATATATATATATATATATATATATATATATATATATATATATATATATATATATATATATATATATATATATATATATATATATATATATATATATATATATATATATATATATATATATATATTATATATATCATATATATATATACATATATATATATACATATATATATATATATATATATATATATATATATATATATATATATATATATATATATATATATATATATATATATATATATATATATATATATATATATATATATATATATATATATATATATATATATATATATATATATATATATATATATATATATATATATATATATATATATATATATATATATATATATATATATATATATATATATATATATATATATATATATATATATATATATATATATATATATATATATATATATATATATATATATATATATATATATATATATATATATATATATATATATATATATATATATATATATATATATATATATATATATATATATATATATATATATATATATATATATATATATATATATATATATATATATATATATATATATATATATATATATATATATATATATATATATATATATATATATATATATATATATATATATATATATATATATATATATATATATATATATATATATATATATATATATATATATATATATATATATATATATATATATATATATATATATATATATATATATATATATATATATATATATATATATATATATATATATATATATATATATATATATATATATATATATATATATATATATATATATATATATATATATATTATTATTATTATTATTTTATTACTTCTATTATTAATATAATTATTATTATTTTTATTACTATAATTTTTATTATTATTATTATTATTATTATTATTATTATTATTATTATTATTATTATTATTATTATTATTATTATTATTATTATTATTATTATTATTATTATTATTATTATTATTTTTATTATTGTTATTATTTTTACTAGTATTATTATTATTTCGGCTACCACTGCTACTACTACTACTACTACTACTACTACTACTACTACTACTACTACTACTACTACTACTACTACTACTACTACTACTACTACTACTACTACTACTACTACTACTACTACTTACATAGTGTTGAGTGCACTCTAGAGGAATGTATTTACAATGTGTATCATCCTATGCCAAAATTATATTTTTTTGCAGACTGCACTTAGTAAATAATAATTTTCGACTTTTTGTTAGAGTAAATTTATAGCATTTACTTCAAAAAGGATTTATTTTCTTTATTTAGTTACGCCTGGCAGAGGATTTTCTATTTCATTATTAGAATATAGTAAGATTCAGATAATATGTGGATAATATATGAGTTGAATAATTAAAGTTCATATATTTGATGATTTTGTTATTTTTTTTGCTTGCAATATCTTCCCCCTCATCTCTTTACCCTTTCACGAAATGCATTTAGAGAGTAAGAGACAAAATTTCTGGTATAGTTTTCAGGAGGAAGAAAAGTGGAGCTAATACAGCTTTGCATTCACCATAATTGTGTTTGCTTATCGATAACATCAATATGATCGAATAATCAATTTTCACAGTGTCTAAAATAAAATTTGTATTTAGTACTATCACTTTTGCCCTGTGGAGGGTCATCAGAGAAAAGATAAAAGAACATTTAATAATATTTTTATATTACTAAAATCTCATATTCACTGCTGCTGAAGGGCATTACAAAATCTCATAATTTCAACTCATGAAAACCTGTTTTTTGTTGATTTCATTAATTTTTACTTCATAGTTTCCAGGACAAAACTTTTATCAATTAGATCAATCCGGTCATTTCCGTAAGGATAATCGTTTACCATCTGTTACACAAACTTGAATGATGAAGCCAGTCTTACTTATGATGTGGTATGTTATTAAATGAACAAATCTTATATTCTTTCGGCCATATATGTTCCGGTGAATAGTAAAAAAAAAAAAACACACACACACACAATGATTCACCTACGAAATGCAGGGACTCTACACACAGCAACTACCATTTAAAATTATTTAACTCATATTCAAAGTATTTACATAATCTGACAGCAGAAAATAGATTAAATTTATGCAACAATGGTGACCAAAGCTTTTATGCTTGACAATAAATAATATTTCGCTTAGGAAAGCTCAATAAAGTGTTCTATAGGGATATAAAGGCTTCTCTGATGCGAAATAATATTAGTTCAGTGGAATTGCCTTTTAATCCAGTTCCTCTCTGGTGCACAATTTCATTTCCCTTACATATTTTAACTTTATTCTTTAATATACCTAGATATTATTGACATAGAAGTAAAGCATACTGAAGAACTCAAAATTCTATCAAATACTCTACACACAATTTTATTATTTAATTAATAGAGATTTAATGTCTGTTTGAAATTATTAATTGAATCCAATATAATGTGACCTAATGAAATATATATATAAAATATATATATATATATATATATATATATATATATATATATATATATATATATATATATATATATATATATATATATATATATATATATATATATATATATATATATATATATATATATATATATATATATATATATATATATATATATATAAATATAAATATATATATATATATATATATATATATATATATATATATATATATATATATATATATATATATATATATATATATATATATATATATATATATATATATATATATATATATATATATATATATATATATATATATATATATTTATATATATATATATATATATATATATATATATATATATATATATATATATATATATATATATATATCATATATATATATATATATATATATATATATATATATATATATATATATATATATATATATATATATATATATATATATATATATATATATATATATATATATATATATGTTGAAAGAAGGGGGAGTGACTGCATTGGAATGGTTAGTGAGAGTGTTTAATATATGCTTTATGTTGTCATTTTTGCCCGTGGAATGGGTGATTGCCTGTATAGTGCCCCTATGCAAAGGTAAGGGAAATATGTATGAATGCAGTAATTTTAGGGGTATAAGTTTGTTGAGTGTGGTAGGAAAAGTGTATGGTAGGATACTGGTTAATACGATTAGGGATAAGACAGAATATGTGGTCGCGGAAGTGCAGAGTGATTTTAGGAGAGGTAGAGGTTGCATAGATCAGATTTTTATAGTTAGGCAGTTATGTGATAAATATATAGCAAAGGGTAAGGATGTGTATTTTGCATTTTTGGATCTCGAGAAAGTATATGATAGAGTTGATAGAGAGGCTATGTGGAATGTTTTGAGATTATATGGATTCAATGGTAAATTGTTGCATGCAGTGAAGAGTTTGTATGAGGGCAGTAGAGCTTGTGTTAGGGGAGGGAATGAAGTGTGTGAGTGGTTTCCAGTGAGTGTGGGACTGAGACAGGGATGTGTGATGTCACCAGGGCTGTTCAATTTGTATATTGATGGAGCTGTAAGAGTGGTGAATGAGCGAGTGCGTGGTCGAGGTTTGAGGATGGTAGATGGGGATGATAACGAGTGGGAGCTGAATCAGTTGCTGTTTGCAGATGATACTGTGGTGGTGGCAGATTCAGAGGAAAAGCTGTGTCAGTTAGTGTCAGAATTTGGAATGATGTGTGAGAGAAAGAAGTTGCGAGTGAATGTGGGAAAGAGTTAGGTTAGGAGGTGTACAAGAACTGATGATGGCGCTGGATTGAATGTTATGTTGAATGGAGAGACACTTGAGGAGGTAAATCAGTTTAAGTATTTAGGCTCGGTTATAGCTGCAAATGGTGGAGTGGAAGCAGCTGTGTGTCACAGAGTGAATGAAGGATGTAAAGTGTTGGGTGCATTGAAAGGAGTGATCAAAAATAGAGGGTTCAAAATGAATGTTAAGAAAGTTTTGTATATATATATATATATATATATATATATATATATATATATATATATATATATATATATATATATATATATATATATATATATATATATATATATATATATATATATATATATATATATATATATATATATATATATATATATATATATATATATATATATATATATATATATATATATGTATATATATATATATATATATATATATATATATATATATATATATATATATATATATATATATATATATATTTATATATATATATATATATATATATATATAATATATATATATATATATATATATATATATATATATATATATATATATATATATATATATATATATATATATATATATATCTATATATATATATATATATATATATATATATATATATATATATATATATATATATATATATATATATATATATATATATATATATATATATATATATATATATATATATATATATATATTCAAAGCTTCGAGTGAAAAGGATAGGGAAAATATAGTACATATGATGTGATCAATTATTTTATTTTTCAAATTACTGTCTTGACTTCCAAAAAACGCCTTTTCCATAGAATCCCCCTTATTAAAAAGATTTGGGTAAAAAAAAAAAATCTAGAATTTGATTGTTTCAGATATTTGGATATATTAATTTTTTTTTTCCTTTGGAAATTCAAACATTTATTTCAATGCCTACCAAAGGTGTAATATGTCATATAGCTCATGCTAATAAATAAATAAATGAAATTTTGCATGGCATGAGAACTAAATAAAAAATTAACAAAGTAATGTATCTGTCGGGAACCGTGAAGTCACTGGATATGGGATGTGTGTTGATTTGCAAGACTGCCTTTTCAATTAAAGTACTGATCCTACTTTACCTGATAAATGGAATGTATGGCTTTATTGTTTTGATAACCTGCCAAGTGTTTTTGTGTTCATCTTACAAATGTAATTAAAGTAGGTATGTGACCACAATTCGTGTCTCCTCTGTCTCATCTGTTTTCATCCTGTATGACAATTACGTCTATGATGACCTCCACGTACCGTTTAATTCCTGCCCATAAATATAGGAGATAAATTTAACTTGTCACAGATCATGTATCATTCTGCTTCTCTCTTTTCGTACTGAAGACAATAAACATTAGAATGCTTTGGCAAGGCTTTGATATATTCTTCAGAGGTATATGGACACCTTAAGTCGGTCCGTGTCCAAGAATGAATGCTTGTTTGATTACTTCGACTTAGTTCTGATGTTTCGTATTGCAGACCAATTATTAGATGCAAGAATCGAGGGTTCCTTTTAACCTGGCATCCAAGAGGCGGAAGACACCGATCCCTTGTGAGGGGTGGATTACTGGGATATTCCCTAAAGTAGCTTTGATCCATATTTTCTCTTCGCAGTCGGAATTCACCCAATTATTACCTTTCTTGTAATTTTTCAATATTATTCTCCGCTTTTTCTTCATGTGTTTTTGCAAGTGAAATAATTGATACTTTTTTCAAATCAGAAACTAGTTCAGCATGGTCGTGTAAAACCTTACCCCTGTTTGCATCATCCGAATCACATTTTAAATAAACAT
>JAXCGZ010019156.1:45000-55000 GCA_037179515.1 Halocaridina rubra
GGGCCATGAAATACAAATAAGCACATTACATATGTGAAAACATGAATCATATTTTTACCCCGACCGGGACTCGAACCTAGGACTTATGATTACTAAGTCTAGGAGTTACCACTACACCACAGAAGGTTAAAAGGTATCCAGCCTTATAGCTTATATCTGCTATACTTAGGAATGAACGCATTCTAACAGAATGCCATTATGTTCATATTACAGATTCCCCAACCTCACTCCTGGCTTCATTTTAGCATTTAATTCAAATACCCATCTCATTCGGGCCATGAAATACAAATAAGCACATTACATATGAAAAAACATGAATCATTTTTTTACCCAGACCGGGATTCGAACCTAGGACTTATGATTACTAAGTCAAGGCGCTACCACCACACCACAGAAGGTTAAAAGGAATCTAACATTATAGCTTATATCTGCTATACTTAGGAAAACAATGATTCATGTTTTCACATATGTAATGTGCTTATTTGTATTTCATGGCCCGAATGAGATTGGGAATTGAATTAAATGCTAAAATAAAACCACGAGTGAGGTTGGGGAATCTGTAATATGAACATAGTGGCATTCAGTTAGAATGCGTTCATTCCTATGTATAGCAGATATAAGCTATAAAGTTGGATTCCTATTAACCTTCTGTGGTATAGTGGTAGCGCCTTGACTTAGCAATCATAAGTCCTAGGTTCGAGTCCCTGTCGGGGTAAAAAAAATGATTCATATATATATATATATATATATATATATATATATATATATATATATATATATATATATATATATATATATATATATATATATATATATATATATATATATATATATATATATATATATATATATATATATATATATATATATATATATATATATATATATATATATATATATATATATATATATATATATATATATATATATATATATATATATATATATATATATATATATATATATATATATATATATATATATATATATATATATATATATATATATATATATATATATATATATATATATATATATATATATATATATATATATATATATATATATATATATATATATATATATATATATATATATATATATATATATATATATATATATATATATATATATATATATATATATATATATATATATATATATATATATATATATATATATATATATATATATATATATATATATATATATATATATATATATATATATATATATATATATATATATATATATATATATATATATATATATATATATATATATATATATATATATATATATATATATATATATATATATATATATATATATATATATATATATATATATATATATATATATATATATATATATATATATATATATATATATATATATATATATATATATATATATATATATATATATATATATATATATATATATATATATATATATATATATATATATATATATATATATATATATATATATATATATATATATATATATATATATATATATATATATATATATATATATATATATATATATATATATATATATATATATATATATATATATATATATATATATATATATATATATATATATATATATATATATATATATATATATATATATATATATATATATATATATATATATATATATATATATATATATATATATATATATATATATATATATATATATATATATATATATATATATATATATATATATATATATATATATATATATATATATATATATATATATATATATATATATATATATATATATATATATATATATATATATATATATATATATATATATATATATATATATATATATATATATATATATATATATATATATATATATATATATATATATATATATATATATATATATATATATATATATATATATATATATATATATATATATATATATATATATATATATATATATATATATATATATATATATATATATATATATATATATATATATATATATATATATATATATATATATATATATATATATATATATATATATATATATATATATATATATATATATATATATATATATATATATATATATATAATAATAATAATAATAATAATAATAATAATAATAATAATAATAATAATAATAATAATAATAATAATAATAATAATAATAATAATAATAATAATAATAATAATAATAATAATAATAATAATAATAATAATAATAATAATAATAATAATAAAATAATAATAATAATAATAATAATAATAATAATAATAATAATAACAATAATATAATAATAATATAATAATAATAATAATAATAATAATAATAATAATAATAATAATAATAATAATAATAATAATAATAGTAACAATAATAATAATAATAATAATAATAATAATAATAATAATAATAATAATAATAATAATAATAATAATAATAATAATATAATAATAATAATAATAATAATAATAATAATAATATAATAATAATAATTTAATAATAATAATAATAATAAAAATAATAATAATAATAATAATAATAATAATAATAATAATAATAATAATAATAATAATAATAATAATAATAATAATAATAATAATAATAATAATAATAATAATAATAATAATAATAGTCTTCTGGATTTTGTTTATATGAGTCTTTGGGGTGGCTCCTCAAACAATTGTGCAGTAATTAATGTGACTCAGGGCTAGAGGTTCAACAGCATTTATTCGAGTGGTAGTCTCAAAATTGTCTTTTAACTTGATAAGTTCATTAGTGTTTCAGTAAACTTTTTGCATACTTTATTTATATGGGATTAACAAACATATAGTTCTCAAAGTGAATTCCCATGTTTTTGACTGTTTGTTAAGTGTAATGATATTGCCTAAAATATTAATTTTTGTTTTTTCTGGGATTTTTGCTATAAAGAACCTTGAGCCAATAAATATGCATGGTGTTTTACTTTCGTTAATTAGCAGCCCAATTTCTTGAAAATACATTTTAATTTTGGACAGAGTGTTTTATGCTCTGAAGGTTATGTCTGGGAGATTATTAATATCACCACTAAGGAGTAGTTGAGTGTCATCTGCATAGTGTAAGACTAGACAGTCAGAAATTTAAGAAGATAGATCATTTACATAAATGGAGAGGAGGATAGGACCAAGTACTGATCCCTGTGGAACACCATGTGATACATTTTTTGGCATAGAGATAATGTTGGTAAGACGGATAGACTATTTTCGATTTGATGGATGCTCTCAAAATCAGCTCGGATCAGTTAATAGGTTAGAACATTTACTTTCAAGAATTTCATGGTTTACACTGTCCAATGCTTTTGATAAGCCTCAACGTATTCCCTGCGTGTCGTAAAAGGCGACTAAAAGTGGACGGGGTGGGGGGACTAGGATTCCCCCCCCTTGTATCAACCTCCTGCGAGACGTCAAAGAAGAAGGGGAGTAGAGGGGAGAATAACTTCTCTCCAAACTCTAGTTTTGGGGTGTCTAAATGTGTGTGGTTGTAGTACGATAGAGAGCAAAAGATGTGAGATTGGATATATGTTTGGTAGGAGGAGGATGGATGTATTGGCATTGTGTGAGACGAAGATGAAAGGAAAAGGAGAAGTGGCATTTGGTGATGTGACGGGCAGGGTGTCTGGGGTTGAAAGGGGGAGAGCGAGAGAAGGTGTGGCATTATTGCTGAGTGAATGGATGGAAAATCAGGTAGTGGAATGGAAAGAAGTGTCATCTAGGCTGATGTGGGTGAGGGCTAGGATAGGTAGGAAATGTTGGGCTTTTGTTAGTGCGTATGGGCCAGGATGTGAGAGAAGTGAGGAAGAGCGGGATGAATTTTGGAATGAGTTAACTAGATGTGTGGATGGTCTGAGTAGAAGGAACTATGTAGTTGTGTTGGGTGACTTGAATGCCAGAGCGGGTGATGGAGAGATAGAAGGTGTTGTAGGAAAGTATGGGGTACCAGGTGGGAATGAGAGTGGCGAGAGACTGTTAGATATGTGTGTGGAGCAAGAGTTGGTGATAGGTAATAGTTTATTTAAGAAGAAGTTAATAAATAAGTATACATGGATGAGAGTGGCAAACGGAAGAGTGAAAGCAAGAGCATTGATGGATTATGTGTTGGTAGCAAAGAGCATGGTTGGTAGAGTGAAAGATGTATATGCATTTAGGGGTGTGGCTGCTGGGATGTCTGATCATTTTTCGGTTGAAGCAAAAGTGGTAGTAGCGAAAGAGTGTGGGAAAGTATGGGGGGGGGGATGTAGAAGGGAAATAGTGAAGGTGGAAGAGTTGAAAAGGCCAGAGACAGGAATATCAGGACAGGTTGATAGTGGCATATGACAGGGTGGAAGAAAGAGAAGTTGGGGAGTTAGGGGACGAATGGGGGTTGATGAGAGAATGTTTTGTGGGACATGCAAGTGATGTGTGTGGAAAGAGGTTTGTTGGAGGTGGCATGAGGAGGGGCAGCGAGTGGTGGAATGAAGGGGTGAAAATGAAGGTGGAAGAGAAAAAGAGGGCTTTTGAGGAATGGCTGCAGTGTAAAAGTAGGGAGAAGTATGAAAGATATAGGGAGAAAAATGTGGAAACCAAGCGGAAGGTAGAGGAAGAGAAGAGGTTGGCAAATGTTAGGTGGGGACAGGATTTTAGTAGGTCATATGAGGAGAATAAAAAGAAGTTTTGGAAAGAAGTAAAGAAAGTTAGGAAGGGTGGATCGAGTATGGATGAGACAGTGAAAGATGTGAATGGACAGATGTTAAGAGGGAACGATGCAAGGAAAAGATGGGCAGAATATCTTGAGTGCTTGCTGAATGTTGAGGAAGATAGAGAGGCAGCTATAGTGGCAGTGGGAGGGGTTCAAGGGCCAGTAATGGGAGATGAAAATGAGAGAGAGATTACAAGAGAGGAGGTGAAAAGGGCATTGTATAAAGCGAAAGCAGGTAAAGCACCTGGAATGGATGGTGTGAGAGCGGAGATGTTGAAAGAAGGGGGTGTGACTGCATTGGAATGGTTAGTGAGAGTGTTTAATATATGCTTTATGTTGTCACTGGTGCCAGTGGAATGGGTGATTGACTTTATAGTGCCCCTATACAAAGGTAAGGGAGATATGTATGAATGCAGTAATTTTAGGGGTATAAGTCTGTTGAGTGTGGTAGGAAAAGTGTATGGTAGGATACTGGTTAATAGGATTAGGGATAAGACAGAATATGTGATCACGGAAGTGCACAGTGGTTTTAGGAAAGGTAGAGGCTGTATAGATCTGATTTTTATAGTTAGGCAATTATGTGAGAAATATTTAGCAAAGGGTAAGGATGTGTATTTTGCATTTTTGGATTTGGAGAAAGCATATGATAGAGTTGATAGAGAGGCTATGTGGAATGTTTTGAGATTATATGGAATTAATGGTAAATTGTTGCATGCAGTGAAGAGTTTTTATGAGGGCAGTAGAGCTTGTGTTATGGTAAGGAATGAGGTGAGTGAGTAGTTTCCAGTGAGTGTGGGACTGAGACAGGGATGTGTGATGTCACTATGGCTGTTCAATTTGTATATTGATGGAGTTGTAAGGGAGGTGAATGAGCGAGTGCATGGGGTGAGGTTTTAGAATGGTAGACTGGGATGATAACGAGTGGGAGCTGAATCAGTTGCTGTTTGCAGATGATACTGTGGTGGTGGCAGATTCAGAGGAAAAGCTGTGTCAGTTAGTGTCATAATTTGGAATGGTGTGTGAGAGAAGGAAGTTGCGAGTGAATGTGGGAAAGAGAAAGGTTATGAGGTGTACAAGAAATGAGTATGGCGCTGGATTGAATGTTATGTTGAATGGAGAGACACTTGAGGAGGTTAATCAGTTTAAGTATTTAGGTTCGGTTATAGCTGCAAATGGTGGAGTGGAAGCAGCTGTGTGTCACAGAGTGAATGAAGGATGTAAAGTGTTGGGTGCATTGAAATGAGTGATGAAGAATAGAGGGCTGGAAATGAATGTTAAGAAAGTTTTGTAAGAGAAAGTGGTTGTGCCAACAGTGATGCATGGGTCAGAGTTATGGAGTATGAAAGTAAGTGAGAGACAGAAACTAAATGTGTTTAAGATGAAATGCCAGAGGAGTATGATTGGTGTATCTCGATTGGATAGGGTTAGGAATGAAGTGGTGAGAGCAAGAACGGGTGTTAGGAGAGAAATTGCAGCCAGAGTAGATATGAATGTTCTGAGATGGTTTTGCCATGTGGAAAGGATGGATGATAAAAGGCTGCTGAAAAAGGTGATGAATTTGAGAGTTGATGGGAGAAATGCTAGAGGGAGGCCTAGGTTTGGATTGATGGATGGAGTAAGGAGAGCCCTAAATGATAGGAGGATGGATGTGAGGGAAGCAAGCGAGCGTGCTAGGAATAGGAATGAGTGGTGAGCGATTGTGACGCAGCTCTGATGGGAATCTGCTGTTACCATGGGGCTGCATCTTAGAGAGGTAGCCCTTTGGTAGGGGCAGTAGGAGGAGTTGGCAGTTGTGAAGCAACACAGGTTGTGGAAGAGCCGGGAGGATGGGCTGTGGCACTCCAGCAGTGCCATCTGAACGGTCGCTAGCTCGCTCGTCATTGCCAATAGAGCAAAGTAATCCCCCTATTTGCTTTCCTTTCTTGATGTCGGCTACACCCCAATTAAAGGGGGAAACAGCCAAGGTAGATAGATAGATAGACTATTCATAACTTTAAGCAGTGCAGATTCCGTCAAGAGTTTTGGTCTGAAACCATGTTAGTTAGTAGCTAATAGTCTATTTTACTCTAAATATAACATAAGTTGGCATGTCACAGTTTTTTTCTAATATTTTAGAGAAAATGGGTAGCAGGGAAATGGGACGATAGTTTGTCACATCTTCTCTGCCCCCATTTTATGCAGAGGTATTACATGTGAATTTTTCCAAGAGTCAGGAAACCTTTACTAACAATGGAAGTGTTCATAATACCTTGAATGTAAGATACAATCATGTGTAGAACATCTCTGATGAATTGAAATTGCATACCATCTGAACCATAAGAGCCAAAGTTTCTTAGGCTCTTTATGGTAAGAATTAGGGTAGCACAATCGATAGGATTTATCTTGAATTACTCTCTTGTGTTTACATTGGAAGAATTGACATTTAAGTAATTACTCATATTCACTGAGTTGATGTTTTCTTGTGTTTTCTCATATGTATTTTTCCCAACATCAGCAAAATAGTTTTTAAAGTTTTCCGCTTTGTCTTTCAACTCCGTAATATCTTCATAACTTTCTGAGATAGTCTTTCCATTTGGTATCATGTTTTTTATCACTTTCCATGTTGCCGCTGTATCATGTTTAGAGTCATTAAATTGTTTTTTGTAAATGTCGTTTCTATTTATATTGATGAGAGATCTGACACGTTTTTTATAACCTTCACGGAGAGTTATATCATATCTATTAATTTTTAGCTCTTTTTGTATTTAATTTCTAATTTGCATTGCCTCTTTGATGTCATTAGTTAGCCAGGGGGCTGAGGGGCAGTTTATTTTTCTCGCTACAATGAGTGCACAACTATTTAAGCATTCACAGAAGACTTTTGTTGGAATCTCATCCTGCAAATTGACGTTATCTGTGTTTATCATACTGTTAAGTACATTTGCGTTGTGTATTAATGCTTCACAAAAGATATCAGGGGAGTAATTGTTTAGACCCTAGAATGTCTTGAAGATAGGTTTCCTTTTGGATTTGTTTATGTTTAGCATAGTAATGTTGAGCTCGTGGTCTGCAATTAGTCAGGGAAATACGTCCCAATAGGGTATACTTTTCACTTTATTTCTTTATTATCAGATCTATCAGAGTCCTAGAATTAGGGATAATGAGGGTCGGTTTTGTCACTATTTGTGTTAACTTCACAGTGTTGATCACCCTTTTCATTTTGTTATCTGCTGAGAGCAAGTCATCATTAAAGTCACCAAGTATGTAGAAGGGTTTGTGGCGCACACAGATATTTCTGAATCTTTCTAGCAGAGGACTGAATGAACTGGAAGGTGCTTTTAGGTGACGGTAAACACACCCTACAATGAAAGATGGAAGTTTCTGATACTGCACAGTGATCCATATATCTTCGAGCTCTGCAGTTTTTCCTAGACCTGTAGTTATTTCTGATGCACTAAGATAATTTCTAACATAAATACAGACCCCACCCCTCGGCCATGGTCATTGTGAAGTATTTTAAACCTATGATATTCACATATTTATTTTCAGTTGTAGGAGGAAGCCAAGTTTCACTTACAGAAAGGATAACTATGTTGTAGTCTTTTGTTAGCATTATTATTTCCTCAAAATGAGCAAGAAGGGACTGAGCGTTCACAAGTACTAATGTTACATTTTTACCTTGTTTCATCAGGATGGTTTCCGTAGTCATATATATATATATATATATATATATATATATATATATATATATATATATATATATATATATATATATATATATATATATATATATATATATATATATATATATATATATATATATATATATATATATATATATATATATATATATATATATATATATATATATATATATATATATATATATATATATATATATATATATATATATATATATATATATATATATATATATATATATATATATATATATATATATATATATATATATATATATATATATATATATATATATATATATATATATATATATATATATATATATATATATATGTGTGTGTGTGTGTGTGTGTGTGTGTGTGTGTGTGTGTGTGTGTGTGTGTGTGTGTGTGCATATCATGGATCCAGATGCAAAAACAGCAAACTAATGTAGGTAAGGCAAAAGTGAATCGTCATTCTACACATCCTCAGACATCTGATGCATGACAAGAAAAGGAAAGAAGATACCGATTGCTTCATTCTCCTGCCTCTATTCATTTTAGCAAGCATTTCTGGCAATTATGGGAAGTGAAGGGATGGATTTTGCTTTACCCCCTGTGTAAACATTATTCTCTTGTTCGAGTCTGACAACACTAGGATCACCAATTAAAAAAGAAAAATAATAATAATAATACAGCAAATGTGCCTTCGAAGAATTGATTATGGAAGAAATTGTTAACTAATCCACTGAAATTGCTACCTGATCTCTTGATTTACTTCATGTGAATTACTCAAGTCCTATAGATAATAATAATAGTAACAAGGTTCACCTTATATAATATGTAGGTAGATTATCAGCTGTTTGAGTTCATGTTAATACAAAATTAATACATGAACCAAATGCCCCTCTTTTATCTCTTTATCGGGGATGATCTTCATCCTCCGTTATCAATATTTAATGCCCCCCAAAGCACACAACTTAAATCTTTATCAGAACTTAATGCTTAATATTCATTATTTTCATGAATGGAGAGGGAAGCAGTTTATTAGTAATAAACTATGCAAAGAGGGAACTCTGATAAAGTACGAATGATGAAAATATTTCTAAAGAAATGTTTAATTATTTGAAAACTACGGTTTTTGATAGGCAGTGTACGGGATTTGGAGGTGGGGTACATTATTGGGGTATTACGAATAGAGTTTTAGAAAAGTTGCTTATTATGCAGTGATAATCAGCTTTCAGACTTTCATCATAAAAATGAAGTAGAAACAAACTAATTTCAAGGTCTAAAGGTATTACATTGAGGTATATATATATATATATATATATATATATATATATATATATATATATATATATATATATATATATATATATATATATATATATATATATATATATATATATATATATATATATATATATATATATATATATATATATATATATATATATATATATATATATATATATATATATATATATATATATATATATATATATATATATATATATATATATATATATATATATATATATATATATATATATATATATATATATATATATATATATATATATATATATATATATATA
>JAXCGZ010019156.1:57500-87500 GCA_037179515.1 Halocaridina rubra
TATATATATATATATATATATATATATATATATATATATATATATATATATATATATATATATATATATATATATATATATATATATATATATATATATATATATATATATATATATATATATATATATATATATATATATATATATATATATATATATATATATATATATATATATATATATATATATATATATATATATATATATATATATATATATATATATATATATATATATATATATATATATATATATATATATATATATATATATATATATATATATATATATATATATATATATATATATATATATATATATATATATATATATATATATATATATATATATATATATATATATATATATATATATATATATATATATATATATATATATATATATATATATATATATATATATATATATATATATATATATATATATATATATATATATATATATATATATATATATATATATATATATATATATATATATATATATATATATATATATATATATATATATATATATATATATATATATATATATATATATATATATATATATATATATATATATATATATATATATATATATATATATATATATATATATATATATATATATATATATATATATATATATATATATATATATATATATATATATATATATATATATATATATATATATATATATATATATATATATATATATATATATATATATATATATATATATATATATATATATATATATATATATATATATATATATATATATATATATATATATATATATATATATATATATATATATATATATATATATATATATATATATATATATATATATATATATATATATATATATATATATATATATATATATATATATATATATATATATATATATATATATATATATATATATATATATATATATATATATATATATATATATATATATATATATATATATATATATATATATATATATATATATATATATATATATATATATATATATATATATATATATATATATATATATATATATATATATATATATATATATATATATATATATATATATATATATATATATATATATATATATATATATATATATATATATATATATATCAAGACTATTGAATTTTCTTCCTCCATCTGTGTTTCCTAATTCTTAAAACCTATTTTCCTTCAAAAAGTGGATCTATTTTCATCTCAGAAATTAATCCTGCCATATATCTAGGATTTCAGCATTTTGCATAATCTTCCAGGCCATCCTTTACCGATTGTGTATCATTACCCTTTTTCTACCTTGTTCTTAACATTCTACTTTTCTTCATTTAAATATTTCTTTCATCTTTGTGGCTGATATGCGTAACTTTCTTGCCTATCCCGTTTTCACACTCATATAAAAAATAAATATCTGTATATGCAAACAAAATGGCCTTGGCATCAACCACCCGTTGAAATACTATGAATGAAGGTATTTGAACTTAACTACAACTGTCCTAGACAGCTCCAGGTTAAGTCTTCCTTTATGAACATTTTCTCCTTATCCTTTATCTACACCTATATTCTGGTTTAGTCGTTACACATCTCTTGCTATCACATGACAATTGACGAATCATAACACTTCCAAGTTCTGTTTCTTTTTGCTATCGTTTTCTTCATCTTTACTCTAATTATGGATGGTCCACAGCTTATGGCCCCCAGCACCCGGCATAGATTGGTGCTAAGAATCTCCAGGAATCATTTACACTCCACTATTGGCATGAGGGTATACACTCTTGGTGGTAGTAATAGTTCTGCCCTTATTCTTGCACCTCGTAATAGATTTGCTTCTGTCATTCTTCACTTTTTTAACATTCGTGGTCTGGACTACAGTCTTTCGTCTTTGGAACATCAATTTGGTACAGCATTCCCTTACCTCTTCCTTCTCTCTGAATCCCTGACCAATTTCGAATCTCTGTATTCTCATATCCATTTCATAGGTGAGGTCTCTGCCTACTGCAACACTAACACTCCTATTGCAAGGCTCATGAATCTCTGAATCTCCTGACTATGATGTTCTCTGGTTTAAGATCTATCTCTCCACTATCGTTATTTTCCTTTGCTTCTGCTAATCTTCTCCTAACTCTACCGACTTTGTATCTTTCTTTGATTATATATCCTGTTACTATGACGCCTTGCAGTCTTCTCACCCATGTGTTGAAGTTTTCTATAATGAAGAGTTCAATGTACACCACACTGAGCTCTTTAATTGTTCTTTCTTTCTCTATAAATCATAATACTCGTGACCTATTTTTTAGTTCTAATCCTTCAAACTACTCATATTCTATGCTTTCCCCTCTTGGTAAATCTGACCATTTTGTGATCTTAATCTCTTCCATTTTCACTCCCCATCCATCAATTCCTCCAATGCAGGTCAGCCTTTTTGAAATTTGGGCATACCCAAAGCAATGTATTGCGTATTTTTCTATCTGCCTTCCCATGGTTGACTAATGCCTTTGGACTTACAAGCCTGATCAGGTATCCCTAAATTTGCAGAGATTATAACCTCTAGAATGGAGGTTTATTTCCCACCTCTATGAAAGATTTTCTTCTCCTAATCCTTGCTTCGACCGCGTCTACTCCATGGCTATTCAGGCTAGGAATTGGACATACCAGTCATACCAAGCCTCTCTTTTTGGTTAAAATCACTGCTTTTGTTACAGCTTGGGATCACTGTACATTCTCAGTTCCCTGTCCAACCTTTAAAAGTTTCTGATCCTTAGCCAAATATTTCTCTAAAAACTTCTGTAACTTAAGCTTTCTCTATTTCATTCATTCTAATGGTTCTAGAGCTTGCTCTCCCACTGAAAAAGTCACACCCACTGGTTCTAATTTTTTGCCAACTCTTCTATAGCAATTCCAGCTTACCTGTCCCTCAAACTATACCCCTATCTAAACCTATGCCTTCTTTTATTCTTTCTTCATGCAAAGTTCATAAGGCTCATTTCTCTCTAAAACGAACAAGGCATCAGGATCCGATGGTATACCTTCAAGCTTCCTAAAAGAATTTGAAAATGAAGTAGCTTATATGCTTTGCCATCTTTATCGCCTCATTCTCGTGACCAGTGTCTATCCTTCACCTTGGAATCATTTGTGTAATTGGACTTGTTCTTATGGAGTAACTGCTTTAATCCTCAAATCTACCGACCTATTGCCCTAACCTCCGTTATCCATAAGTATTCAAAACGTTGCTCAATTTTAATTTTTTGATACATCTTGAATCTAATCAGCTAGTCTTCGTTCACTAGTACATCTTTTGGGAGGCAAGATCCACTGGTGAACTCCTGTCCTATCTTACTCATGAATGGTCAACTTCTCTGAGAAACTATAGGGAATCCTTTGTCGTCACTCTTGATATCCCTAAGGCTTTTGACAGAGTCTGGCACAAGTCTTCGTTGGCCAAAGTACCTGCTAATGGCTTTACCTTTTCTCTCTGTTCTCTGATTTCCAGTTTTCTTTCTGACCATATTATATCTTTGGTTTGACAGTGCAGCATCTAGCTCATTCTCTGTTACAAGTGGTGTTCCATAGGGCTCCATTCTATCACTTACATCATCAACGATGATGTAAGTGATCATCAACGATCTTCTGTTCCTCATTCCTCCTCTCTTCTCCACACATTTGCCGATGATTCTACCTCAATTTTTCCTGTGCCTTTTCTTCACAACCTTCACCTATGACTTAAAATCAGCCTTGAATCACTCTTTCTTCTCCTCCCGGCTCCAATTTGCAGTGGGTATCTGAGTGGGGCACCCAAAATTCAGTAAATTCTAATGCCTCAAAGACCCACTTTCTAACTATCTATTCATCTTTTTCTCCTCCTGATACCCCTATTGTCTTCGAAACTAACGAAATTTACATATTTGGAATCTAGATAGCCTCTAGCTTGTCTTGGAGGAGTCACATAATCCAAAATTCTAAATCAACCTTCAAAAATGTGTGGGTTTGGATTCGCTTTTGTCATTGCTTTTCCTTGATGGGTTGAATCTAGGGCAGTCAGACTGATCAATGACTCTACTTTTGCTTTTAATCTGGATTATCTTTCTCTTTTTCTATTGCTACTACTTCCATTGCTGCTTTGATGAGTTGGCGAGTTGCATCCCTCCTCCAATGCCAAGCGGCCTTGTCTTGCAAGTACGGTGTGTTGATTTGTAGCTTGTGGACCCGTCGGTGCAGCAACTGCATCATCCCATCCACCTTCAGACTCTGGAACTGTCTTCCTTCTATTGTCTTTTCTAATTCTTGTAATCTATCTTCCTTAAATAAAGCATATCTATCGTCATCTCAAGGACTAATCCTTTCATATGTCTAGGTCTTCAGTACTTCGACCATTCTTGCAGCCTGTCATTTTCCTTTTCCCTTACTCCCGTATTTGTCTTGTTCGTAACCTTCCGGTTTTTCATCGTCATAATATTTTCATCTTGTCCAGGCCTGGTGAGGGTACTTATCTTGCCTGTCCCAAGCTTACACTTAAAACAAAAGGCTCCTTTGCCCTCTTCAGAGGACAACTTAATCATTACATGACAGAGAATGAACTATGCACATGCTTTTGTTATGCATAAACATAAAAGACTTTGTAAAAGAACAGGAAATACCAAAGACAAACTGGGAACCATGAATATATGCATCCGGGCTTCTCATGGAGATCATTGCCATCTGTATCACATTGTTAATCAGGCAATAGTAGAACAATGTCGTCTTTTCGATGTCAAAAATATGAATATGAAAACAAAGATAGAATAAGTAGAAATATTAGCCATACATTCACACATACACTACTTAAAGTAGCCGATGAGGGCAATATAAAGTTTTAAGAAGCAAATATGTATAAGGTAGATGATATTCCATGAGTGCAATAGCTGACACTCCTTACTAAGAATAAATTCCCTTCCTTTCATTACTTCTAAAGAATTAGAAGATGAACCCCTTGCCTATAGGTCACATGTGGCCAACTAGGTGATTTTAGTGGCCCCGAATCACAATCATTATTATTTTATAATTTTCAATATTAAGACTGAAATAACTGAGCCAGAAATTATATTTCCATAAGGTGATTTCTTGTGCCCCTCGGTATTTATTTTATATTTTTTTTTATTTCAAGATTTTGGCTACTGCACCTGGAAAGCTGTTTTTGATATTTTACTGTTCCTCTCGTTGGAAAAGATTGGACTACCCAGCCCTAAAACACATATATCAGCTCCATATAAAGTAGCTCAACAAAGATGACTTACATAAAGAAACACATATAGTTTAGAGCCAGCATTTTTTAATGTTTATTTTGAAAGAAATATATTGCATCTACCTAAGGAGATGTCACCATGGCTGTTCAATTTGTATATTGATGGAGTCGTAAGAGAGGTGACTGAGCCAGTGCGTGGTCGAGGTTTGATAATGGTAGATGGGGATGATAACGAGTGGGAATTGAATCAGTTGCTGTTTACAGATGATACTGTGCTGGTGGCAGATTCAGAGGAGAAGCTGTGTCACTTAGTGTCAGAATTTGGATGGTGTGTGTGAAAAGGAAGTTGTGAGCGAATGTGGGAAAGAGTAAGGTTATGAGGTGTACAAGAAATGAGGATGGTACTGGATTGAATGTTATGTTGAATGGCGAGACACTTGAGGAAGTTGATCAGTTTAAGTATTTATACTCGGTTATAGCAGCAAATGGTGGAGTGGAAGCAGATGTGTGTCACAGAGTGAATGAAGGATGTAAAGTGTTGGGTGCGTTGAAAGGAGTGATGAAAAATAGAGGTTTGGAAATTGATGTTAAGAATGTTTTGTATGAGAAAGTGGTTGTGCCAACTGTGATGTATGGATCAGAGTTATGGGGTATGAGAGTGAGTGAGAGACGGAAACTAAATGTGTTTGAGATGAAATGCCTGAAGAGTATAATTGTTGTACCTTGGTTGGATAGAGTTAGGAATGAAGTGGTGAGAGCAAGAACGGGTGTGAGGAGAGAAATTGCAGCCAGAGTAGATATGAATGTTCTGAGATGGTTTGGTCATGTGGAATGGATGGATGATGAAAGACTGCTGAAAAAGGTGATGAATGCGAGAGTTGATGGGAGAAATGCTAGAGGGAGGCCTAGGTTTGGATGAATGGATGGAGTAAGGAGAGCCCTGAAAAGATAGGAGGCTGGATGTGAGGGAAGCAAGTGAGCGTGCTAGGAATAGGAATGAGTGGCGAGCGATTGTGACGCAGCTCTGATGGGCATCTGCTGTTACCACAGGGCTGCATCTTACATAGGTAGCCTTGTGGTAGGGGCAGTAGGGGAGTTGGCAGTTATGAAGCGACACAGGTTGTGGAAGAGCCTGGAGGATGGGCTGTGGCACACCAGCAGTGGCATCTGAACGGTCGCTGGCTCTCTTGTCATTGCCCATAGAGCAAAGTAATCCCCTGACTGTTTTCTTTTTTCGTGTCGGCTACCCCCAATTAAAAGGGGAAACAGCAAAGGTAGATAGATAGATAGATCTCAGGAGCCGAGATGCCGCTGTTCCTCATAGTTTATTCACTCTCTCTCTAACATTAAAATATCTTCTTTCCCTCTAGGACTGTGTTGATTTTAATTTGTGTGAGGAACTAAGCATTCTCTGCCTTCGATAGTTCGTTCTCTCTCTTTGAAACCACAATTGTAAGTGGGTGGTTCAGTGCTAGTGAGGAGCTGAGTGGTCTCTGGCTCTCTTATATAATTTTCATTTTCTCTCCTACTATACATTTTCTTTCTTCCTTCTTGTTCACCTATGTTCATAAAAACTGAGTAAACAGACGGAACGAGGGTATTAGGAATTCCATCAATTAAATTTCTTTCCACAATGAGTCCAGGTGTCCCTATGATTTAACCACCTCTTTATAAGGGGGATTTTGGTTTTTGTGTACATATAGTCTTAGAGCAGTATGGTCCAACCTTTTTCAAATATAGGAACAGCAAAATATGCAAAACAGAATTCCAGGCATAGTAGCTAGAATCTTGAGCTTAAAAACAAATACAAAAAAAGCTTAAGGGCAAAAGACATCACCTCGTGGGTGCAAAGTACAATTTCTGGCTCAGTTATTTAAGTCTTAAGCTAAATATGATAAAATAATAATAACTGTGCTCACGGGCCACCAATATCACCTAGTCGGTCTCATTTGGCCCTCTTTGTTTTAGGGCCTCCATAAGTCTTTAAAAGTAGTAAAAGGAAAGGAATTTTTTCGTAGTATGGAGTGTCAGTTATTCTGCTAATATGGGAAAGCATCTGTCTTATAGAATTATGTTTGTTTAAAGTTTATTTCTTCCTCATCGGCTACTTTAAGTAGCGTATGTGTTTATGTATGACCAATATTGTTACTTATTCTATCTTTGCTTTAATATTCATATTTTTTGTATATCGATAAGGCGACATTGCTCTAATATTGTCTAATAAACAATGCAATACAGAGGGTTGAGATCTTCATATGAAGCCCAAATGCATATATTTTTGGTTCCCAGTTTGGTTTTGGTATTTCCTGCTTTTAATCCAAGTCTTTTATGTTTATGCATAACAATATCATGTGTATATTTTTTGTTGGGAAAGTTTAAGATCACTTACATATTTAGATAACCATCTTTGATAATAACATATTATTAGTGTGCAATCACAAATATAAGCAAAGAGGTCTGTTTCTCATAATATTTCAATTTATATAATACTGTGCATTTTTGTTTCTTCCTTTTGCTCTCCCATTTAATCATATCTACCGTCGCTGGCAAAATTCTTTCCCCCTCATCTTTGCAAAGCACCAAAGCAGAGTAGCATAACATGCTTTGTGCAAGGCATGTGCCACCACAATTTAGGGACATGATATTAAGATAAATTTCCTCCTCGTCTCAACTTACTTTTATAACCAAGGTTATTTTTTCTTTATTTACTATTTTTTCCTTGTGGGATATTCTCACGAAGAGTAATGACAAGACTGGGGAAAAAAATTTATTCTAATATCACGCATGAAAAAATCAAATTATCTTAAGGTTTATCAGAAACTTTACTTGTTCATTGCTTGTGGTTGAATTATTCATGCTTATAGTCATTAAGAAATTAGTTCAGCTTCTTTTATGTATCTCTTTTTTTTGTACATAGATCCTCCTTGGCTGGGTGTAGCTATCCTCTCTCTCTCTCTCTCTCTCTCTCTCTCTCTCTCTCTCTCTCTCTCTCTCTCTCTCTCTCTCTCTCTCTCTCTCTCTCTCTCTCTCTCTCTCTCTCTCTCTCTCTCTCTCTCTCTCTCTCTCTCTCTCTCTCTCTCTCTCTCTCTTCAATTATGGATATTATGAACTTGGAAGCAAAAAGTCTAATCACTGAAATGATAATGATATGTAAAAACGTATTGATGGAAGACAAACATATTTGACAATTAATATCATTGACGATTGAAATCTATCGTCCCAATGGAATCAGTAAGACAGATAAGAGTGATCTAGAGATATAATTGCTACTACGTGATAGTGAAATTAAGTCAAGTGACCTAACTAAAATGCAGGGTGAAAAGGATTCACAAAGCATATAATGACCTTTTAAAATCCTCGGTTGCATAGAATACAAGAGGCAAAGAGAAGGAGTTTGTTTTCATTGTGGCATTCATTGATTCTTTCTTGGATGATGCAAACAGAGGTAAATTTTTACACGACCATGCTGAAGTACTTTCTGAGTAAAAAAAAAAGTATCAATAATTTCACTGGGAAAAAACATGCAGGAAAAGCAGATAATTATATTGAAAAATTTCAAGAGAAGTAAAAATTGGGTGAATTCTGCCTGGGAAGAGAAAATATGGTTCAAAGCTACTTTGGAGAATATCCCAGTAATCCACCCCCCACAAGGGTCAGTGTCCTACGCCTATTGGATGCCATATTAAAAGGAACCCTCGATTTTTGCATTTAATAATTGGTCAGAACTAAGTCGAAGTAATCAAACAAGCAAGCATTCTTGGAAACGGACCGACTTAAGGCGTTCATATACCTCTGAAAAATATATCAAAGCCTTGCCAAAGCAGTCTAACGTTTATTGACTTCAGTACGAAAACATAGAAGCAGAATGATACAGGATCTTTGACAACTAAAATGTCTTTCCTATACTTATGGGCAGGACTTAAAAGCAACGTGGAGGTCATCATAGCCATAAATGTCATACAGGATGAAAACAGATGAGACTGAAGAGACACGAATTGTGGTAACATACCTACTTGAATTACATTTGTAAGCTGGACACAAAAACACTTGACAGGTTATCAAGACAATAAAGCCATAAATTACATTTAGCAGATAAAGGAGGAGCGGTACTTAAATTGAAGAGGCAGTCTTGCAAATCAACGCACATCACACATCCTGTGACTTCATGGTTTCCTACAGATCCATTACTTTACTAATTCTTTATTTAGTTCTCATACCATGCAAAATTTTATTTATTTATTTATTAGCATGAGCTAAATAACAAGTTAGACCTGTGGTAGGCACTGAAATAAATGTTTGATTTTCCAAAGGAAAAAAAGGTTAATATATCCTAAAAAATACAAAACAATCAAATTCTATAAAAAAAAAATTTGTACCCAAAGCTTTTAATGATATGGGCGTCTATGGAAAAGTCGCTTTTTGTAGGTCAAGATAGTAATTTGAAAATTTGAAATTATTGATCACATCGTATGTGCTATATTTTCCCTATCCTTTTCACTCGAGGCTTTGAATATATATATATATATATATATATATATATATATATATATATATATATATATATATATATATATATATATATATATATATATATATATATATATATATATATATATATATATATATATATATATATATATATATATATATATATATATATATATATATATATATATATATATATATATATATATATATATATATATATATATATATATATATATATATATATATATATTATATATATATATATATATATATATATATATATATATATATATATATATATATATATATATATATATATATATATATATATATATATATATATATATATATATATATATATATATATATATATATATATATATATATATATATATATATATATATATATATATATATATATATATATATATATATATATATATATATATATATATATATATATATATATATATATATATATATATATATATATATATATATATATATATATATATATATATATATATATATATATATATATATATATATATATATATATATATATATATATATATATATATATATATATATATATATATATATATATATATTTTTTTTTTTTTTTAAGAGTGTGACACCGCGACAGTCAGAAACTGCCCTCATCAACAAAGGCCCGGGCACGAGAAATTACCAAGACGAGGGAAAAGAAAAAGGTTAAGGGCAAGGCAGAGATGAGGCAATGTCACACAAAGGAAAAAGACAGACAGAAAAAAAGCAATCAAAGTAAAGAGGACCTAGAGATATGGAGGACTAGGCTCTGAGATGACGATAGATCTGCTTTTTGAAGGATGAAAGGTCATAAAAATTAGGAAAGACAGAAGGAGGAAGAGAGTTCCAGAGTCTGGAGGTAAATGGGAAGAAGCAGTTGCTGCACCAACCAATCCGCGAGCTACAAATCTCCACACAGTACCTGTGAGATGAGGCCGCTTGGCGAGTGCTATGCGGCAACGGCAGTGGAGGAGGGATGCAACTCGCCAACTCATCAGAGCAGCGATGGAAGTAGTAGCGATAGAAAAGCGAAAGGGAAGATACCTTACAGCGAAGAGAGAGAGAATCCAGGTTAGAAGTAAGAGAATTGTCATTAATGAGTCTGACTGCCTTAGATTCAATCCTATCAAGAAGATAAGTAAAGGAAGAAGCACCCCAGATGTGTGAGCAGTATTCTAAGCAGTGGCAGATAAGACCTTTGTAAATTTTAAGTAACTGCAATGAGGAAAAGTAATAACGAACACGAAACAAAACCCCCAATATTTTGGATGAAGATTTAGAAATTTGGATTATGTGATTCCTCCAAGACAAGTTAGAGGCTATATGGATTCCTAATATATTGATAGAGTTAAGAGGGTAAATTTCATTAGTTTCGAAGACAATAGGGTTATCAGGAGGAGAAGAAGATAAAGAGATAGCCAGAAACTGTGTCTTGGAGACATTGAATTTAACTAAATTTTGAGTGCTCCATTCAGATACTCTCTGCAAATCGGAGTTAAGAGTAGAAGAAAGAGTGATACGAGACTGATTACGATTACCAGATGAAGGTTGTGAAGAAAAGGCAGAGGAAAATTGAAGGGTAAAATCATTAGCAAAGGCATGAAAAAGAAAGGAAGATGGTAATTGTAGAAGATCTTTGATGAAGAGAAGGAACAGAGTTGGTGAAAGAACAGAGCCCTACGGAACACCATTGGTAACAGAGAAAGGGCTAGATGTCGCGCCATCAATAAAGCGGTCAGTAAGAAATCTGGAAATCAGAGACCAGAAAGAAGGGGTAAAACCATATGCAGGGAGTTTTGCCAACAGAGCCTTATGCCAGACTCTGTCAAAAGCCTTAGAGATATCAATGCTTATGTTTATATAAAGTTGCAAAGAGTAAGATAATATATATATATGTTATCAACAGATCTGAGAAAAGATTAATAAATTTACGTATCTCTCTCTCTCTCTCCTCTCTCTCTCTCTCTCTCTCTCCTCTCTCTCTCTCTCATATATATATATATATATATATATATATATATATATATATATATTATATATATATATATATATATATATTTTTATATATATATATGTGTGTGTGTGTGGAGAGAGAGAGAGAGAGAGAGAGAGAGAGAGAGAGAGAGAGAGAGAGGGACACGTAAATTTATTAAGTTTTTCTCAGATCTGTTGATAACATAAGTATATTATCCTACTCTTTGCTACTTTATATAAACATAAGCATTATAATTTGTAAATGCTATGCACATTTTTGTTATTTACAATATATTTATGCATAATGAATTTAAAAGAATAATGTATATTGTGACATCTAGTGAATCCTCTACTCCAGTAAGTTTTTTCCATTTTTATCAATAAACTTTTCCATTTAGAATTCTGTAATAAATAAATATAATGAAATGTGTCATACTTCCTACGATAGAAAGAAAAGAAAAAATACTATATTGTTTAAGGGTACCTGAGTATTTAAAATATTTTCATGTATCATACCGAATCTTGATGTCTAGCGTGCAAAGTAAGTGAAGATCGGTAGCCAAGACTCTGTGACACATTATATATTTAGAATATATTTGTAGGATACTTGAAACTGAAATTAATTGATGCAAGGCTCTGAGTTCTGAAAATATCCGATTAAAGTCTTTCCTGTAGCAGTCAAAGTATTCGACACATATTGATTTATTATGAGCCAGCATTTACTTTTTCAAACATTTTACCGTTAAAATATACAGTTAGAACTACAGGGAATGGTAAATATATGCAATAAAATTTCAGCAAACATTTCATTCCATTAATATTCTAACTTAAACAAGCTAAAGCATATCTGGATTAGTTTACAAAATGTTATTTGAAAACATTTTCTATATATATTTTCTATCGTGATTAAACGGATTGCATCTGACATCAGGATTTGTCTAGTGAATCTTTAGTTGGTAATGAAAAAAAATCATGAATCCTAGATACTGATGGATATTCGATGGTCAATTCACCTCCCTTTACAATAAGTGACAATGGTTTGCATCCCATTACCTTTCATTCTATTTCAAAGCTTCATTGAAGAATATCAAAATTAACTTAAGTAAAGAGGTTGACATTCTATAGCAATCGGGAATATCTCAATGACTGCAGGTGTCTTGTATACATCAAATGATGTTAATATATTACATAGATAAAAATTATAAAATCGTAACTTGAAACGAAATTCGATCATTTTGCCAACTAATTCTCATAAGTAAAATAATGCCTGTAAAAGTAAGTATAAACTCAGCGTTTTAGTTTGCAAAATACTGTAGATATGTCTGGAGACTATATTATTTCCATATATTTAGACATATAAGAATTATATTCATGATCCGAAGGCAAGACTCATAAATAACTATAGTTTATGGTATATCAAACGTTCGCATTGCATTTATTCATTCTTAATTTGCTCCTGTACTGCCAGGTATACTGCAGTCAACACCTTGGATCACATACAAGAAGTGAAGTGCAAATCAGTAACTTTTGGTCTTCTAATATGGATTGGATGAATATTGGTATTTAAATTACTCAGACTCACTTTCTGTGATCATTGAGTGTTATATTTGTACGTGAAAACGTCATCTCTTATCATTCTGAAGAAGGGGTTATAACAAAGTTAAGTGCAATGGAAGCTGTAATCACTTGGGGTTTGAACTTGGTTGAACAAATATCACAGGATTTGTGCTTCAAAATACCTTCATGCTTAGAGCAAATAAACATAGTAGAAAAATTTGTAACTAGTCTTAAAAAAATTATTTTCATGTATGTTTAATTGTTTTTTTGAAAATATAATATCAAGCACGCAGAGTAAGAGAGACTTGAGTCACATCTATATTGGGAATAAACATTCAAGCGACTATGATAACACTTCTTTGTTAAATAATTATTTGGATATAAACTCCACACTGACATTCTAAAGACTAGAATGTATAAGGTACAGCTTTTATTCCATTATTTTCTAACACATATCTATATCAATAAGGATTCTGGTAAAATATATAATATACATTTGATTTCCGGCTGTTGCCAGCTAAGCACATAATCTTTTCGCCACTTCAGCTGCACTATTCATCACAATCTGTGTCATGATGAAAAATACCATATCCAAAAGAGATATATGAGAGAGTTTATCATTCATCATTCAGTTAATATTATAGTATATTGAACCTCAACTCTCTCGAAAGTCCTTTTTTCTACTTTTTGAGGGAAACCTGTCAAGCATTACTTATATTAAACTTTATATATAATATAGCACATGCCAATAACATGGAATTTATTTTTAAGGATCCTTTTTACAAAAGTAAGTTATTTAAAAAAAGATATGGAATTAAATGTCTCAAAATAATTTTATTTGCTTCTAAGTTTCCATCATACATTACACATGATATACCAGCTGGACTTGGAGAGAATAATCTACAGCCACTGGTTTTTTTACTGACCTCCTGATAAAGGTAAAAAAGTCTTATATCTAAATGAAATTCTCTTTGTATTCAGTAAATAAAGCACTTTCAATGATTATGTGGATTTACTGTAATGTTTTCATGCAAATTTTCTCATTGATTTTTACATCTTTAGCGGATGTATTACTAATTTCTGGTACTGCGATTTAAAGTTTTTTTTATTTCTAGTTTATAACATGAGTTAATGGAATATCACTGAGGTCTGTGTCATGGCAAAAGATTCTCAATATGGAGAGAAACCTTAGAATCAAAAGTACATATTTTTCTCACTTGATTTATTCAAAATAGATGGTGATTATGATTCAAGTGGTAACATTAGCTACTTTTTAATAAAACTCATTGTTAAATTTCTTTTCTAAAAGAAAACTTATCCACTTATACATTATTGTCACCTGTATATTTCTTGGAATTGATTTTTAAAAGTAATTGCAATAATTAATATCAATCAAAATTCATATTTCTAATGAATTCATTATTTTATCAGCATTTCTTCCTTTTAATAAAAATCTTGAAGAATATATAACGTCATCATCAAATAAAATATTTAATGGTATTGGGCAATATGAAAGTGTGAAAAAATATATTGTACAAAAAATATTTGTATGAGAACTCTCTGCAGCAATTCCCAAAAACACATAATTTTATTTATCAAACAGAATATAAAATCATGCATGCCAGAAACAAAGTCAAGAATATAGATAGAATTTTTTAGCCTCCAAGTTATTTTGTTTTATATGTGCTTGAAATTTTATTTAGTACGAATAGCAAAGTTAAAAGAGTAAAAAGTCATTTTTTTTATCTGCAAAAATGCTCTAGTCATGCTTACACGATGCATAAGTGGGGGAATCATTCAGATCTCTTCACAATTTCCAAAGAATCTTTTAAGGCAAAGAAATATTCATGAAACATTATGAAGCATGCGAAAGTTCATCTATATTTTCATTTATATTGTAAATTTGTTCATGGAGTCGCTGTTTTGCACTAGCATACTTAGTGAGACTATTGTTTGCTTATGGGACTTAGATTCAATGACTGGGTGGTCCTTTTGACACCAACCCTCTTTATTAATCCGGGATTGGGATCCGCACCAAATTGTCGTTGTGTTCCACTGGCGGATGGACTATGTAGAACTTCTGCAATATTTAGAATTTTTTAGAAAAAATATAGAAAAAACAACAACAGTAGTAACAATAAAACCAAGCAACAGTCCTTTGTTCAGTCACTTTAATGAAACATCCACGTCGATTGTTGAGAAGCGGGTAATCGATATTTACTCTATAACTTACATAAGCAAGGCATTGTCCTCACGTGACTTTCCTTTTTGACTGTTTAAAGGGAGAAATTCATCAGTCAAACCACAGATTGCCCAAATCTCTTTCGTTAGTTGCCATTGGTAGAGCCAAGTTAGAGAATGAATAAAGTCATTGGATCTTTGTTTCATTTATCAATGTTCTGTTCACTGCTATTGAAGCTACAAAACATTGTTGATTTTACTCCCCCACCTACTAACTAACTACTCAGAAATGCACTTAAATCATAACATAATTTACACCTAGTTTTGCTTCGTAGGTCTTTCAAGTACTAGGGAACATTTAATTTGCTGATTACTGAAAAAAGTTGCTCCTTTTAAAATCTTATATGGAATTAGAAAGTTAAACATACTAAGAAAATCCCTAATATTCATGTTCTATAAATCTCTTTGGATGATGTGCATCATAGCTCATACTGATTTTTTAAGATACCTTACTAAGTTATCAAGAACGAATTAAATCATAACAATATATAAAATATTTGATACCTGCAAAAGCGAATCTATCTCAAAAACTGAATAAATGTTAACTCACACAAACATGAGAACTTATGAAAAAGCTTGAAAGCACAAAATAATATATAAACTCATTCAAGTACTTTCATTATTTATTATTCTTGATATAATATAAAGCAAATAATTTCCATATCATCAACACTAGTCCATCAAAAGCATTTGAATTCAGTGGATAATATACTTTATATCTGATTGCAAATCTTTCAGCACGCATAGATTCTTAAATGCATTTCCACAGAGATTGTAATGGAAAGTGTTATGTATGGACAAAAGAAAAGCTATCGATTCTTCTTAGATCCTATATAATTAGTACAATATTTTCCTCAAGTGACAATTAAAAGCACATACAATAAATAACCCTATTGCAAAAAATATATGCGTCTGTGAATAAAAACTTTTCCACATCAAAATTTTAAATGATTAATTTTGTCATTCTTTTATTCAACTCAACTTTTCATAAAAGTCGACACTGCTAATTGCAGAAGTTTGGAAAAAAGTTTCAGCTCTCGGAAGGGAAATTACTAAATACTATTCATATTAAAAAAGTACTAGTGTGTGACAAAGGCAATGCTCTTTTGTTAAACACAGCGTGGCTTGGCATTTCAATTAGAATGATCGCAATGTCTCTACAGATGCTTTTTTCTTTTAGCTCTAAAGCTCTGTAGGCATTCCTCTGTACAGCTTTTCCTTGAGGTAACCCCACAGAATGTTGTTCACTGGACCTACATCCGGCAATCTTGATGCAAAAGGAAATCACCAAATCTCGAAATGCTGTGTCCAGAGAATCGTTCACCAAGGGTTGCCATTGTTTGTTGTGCTGTGTGATCAGTGGCACCATTATTTGCGTCCATATATATGCCACACCAAGCCTTTTGTAATTTGGGAATGAATATGGTGTTGGGCATATGGTTACTGCGCTCATCAGTAACTGGGACAAGTGCACTCTATCTGTCCATAAAAAAGTAAGGACCAATCACACATACATGAGTCACCACACAAAACATTGTACGCTTTACACTGGGCAAAGGCCTTTCACACATGGCTAGTGGGTTTGCTTGACCCCAAAACCTATATTTTGTTTATTAGCATAACCAGAAAAGTTAATATGAGCCTTATCTGTAGGAAGCAATTTCTGCTCTGACTATGCCCTATGCGGATATAGGTGCAAGGCTTCTTTCAGTATTCTGTGAGCACTGGTTGCAAAACTTTTATCTGTTGAGCCAATCGACGGGTGAAGTTCAAGGGACATTGTTAGTTCGCAATCCCCACACGTTACAGTTCTCTGCATTGCGAGACGCATTACCTATACTACTGAAGATTGTGATAGTAAGGAAAATCACATTATAGGATGACGCCTGACGCTTTTCAAAATCATGTTTAAAATTCCTTTGTGCTGCAATGATGGAGCTATGGCTGACGAGGTATGTGTCCATTATATATGCAATTTCTTTTGGAGCCCACGATATTATGAGGGTCCCAAATCTGCAAAAGAGAGATCAGATATTTGCTTGAAATATATAAAAATTAGCTCCACATTACATACACGATAATACGCAACATTCTAAATGAAGGTGAATAACAATGCTCTTGAAAATTAACTGTTAAATGTGTCCCATTATTATGGAACATCCTGAATTAAAATTTACATCATAATTTCTTATATAAAGCATTATAAATGTCCTATTTACTGGGTGATAATGTAATGTATGGGTTTCAACTGTATTCCTTATATAATAATATTCGTCACAAGGCATTCGTTAATAAGTTTGTGCTTGCATATGAATCTCCACTTTTTTTTCAACCTCAGTAGGAAAATAGTCCACATTATTATTATTATTATTATTCTATATGTAAATTGATATCGCCCTATTTGATTTCTAAGTTAAGAACTAATTATTCTCATAGTAAGGAATACAAATATGGTGATGATGCTGATAATAACAATCCTGTATCAAGTGTAATTATCACTGCTTTATTATTAACATTAGTGTTAACATTATTATTACAGAATGATTATTATTATGAAAAAAAAATATACCCATCTGTTAACTCAAGGTACTCTTCATTTTCTAGGAAAGCTATATTTGTGTTCACTGTATGTAATGCCTTTATACTTATTAGTTCAATTACATGTCTACTTATCAGTGTACTCTTAGTTGTAAAAAAAACAGCCATTGCCAAATGGAAACAAAATTTTTGTATGTTTGTTTGTTTGCTTGTTTGCTTTGTCAACACATTCTTCACCCTTCCATGAGGCTGCCCAAACAATCTAAGTCTCGTCTGTGTGCATGTTTATTAAAAGTGCAAACGAGAATGGGATGAGTCTCAATTCTTGATGACATTCCACCTCCCACTTTGAACCAACCAGTCAAGTCTGACGAACACCTCACTGTTATCACACTGCCGTCATAAATATCTTTCACCACTATCACATACTATTCTGCTACCCCCGACATCCTCATGCATGACCACAACTATACTCTCTGGTCCCCGTCCTAAGTCTTCTCTAACTCTACAAATATACAATGCAACTCCTTCTTGCCTACTCAATGTATCTATATAAGCAAAAATTTCATCCGTGGTGCTCCTTCATGGAATAAAACCATACTACTGCACACAAATCCTCACAGATCTACTTAGTCTAATATCAGCTACCCAATCCCTGATCTTTACCACGTGGTTAATTAACATTATTCCACGAAATCTCAGCATATATGTGCATCTCCCTTGTGCTTAAATGATGATTCAAGAATGCTTTTTTCTCCTTTACTCAGGCATCTTCTCCCTCTCCAAGATCTTGTTACACAACCTGTTTAAAAAAAAATACATCTCCAGCAAGCACCTCAATGCCTCCACTGGAATACCATCTGGATCAACTGATTTGCCTCTTCATCTTTTTTATAGCTGTCCTCACTTCCCCTCGCTGATCAACTGAATTTCCTGATCCTTTATCTCCATAGCATCCATTTTTCGCTCTCTCTTCCTTTGTTCATGAATCAGCTCCTCAAAATACTTCTTCCCCCTTCTCAAACACATTCTGCTCACTTTTCAGTCCAACACCTTCACGTCCTTTATAAGCCTAATCTGATGCATATTCATTCTGGCTTGATCAGTCTTTCTGGTTAATTGATGCCAGTCCTTTTTTCCTTCCTTTGTGACCAACTTTTCTTTGTCTTGTTTTACATCTTATACTCCTAGTAACTTTCTTTATCACCCTAGCTATCCTAACTCTTTTATGCATTTCCCGTTCTCCATATGCTTTCTAGGACCTCTTCATCTCACAACCAAGAATCCTCATTATTCTTCCTCTCTCCAATGATAACACCTAGAATTTTTTTTAGATGTCTCCCTCACTACTTCTAAAGTAGTTGCCTAGTAGTCCAGCCATTCTTCACCACTCGCCAGTGCCAGCTCCACCTTGTCTTTGTATTTCAAAGAACAATCTTACTCCCTCAACTTCCACCATCTGATTCTTCATTTAACTACTATTGCATTTTTTTATGAGTATGATACCCGGGCAAGCAAAAAAAATTGCCCTCATCAATAACGGGAGGGGCACAAAGAAGACATTTAGATAAAGAAAAAGTAAAAGCTTAAGGCTAAGGCAAAGATGAGGTAATGATACACAATAGAAAAAGGACAAACTGAAAAAAATAGTCGAAGTACTGAGGACCTAGATATATAGCAGGATTAGGCCCTGATATGATGATAGATCCGTTTTTATAACCCTGCTCAGGTAAAGCTTTTTTTTAATATTTACTGCATGCTCTAGAAATCTGTCGCTAACTCTACCTTCCTGACTCATTGAATAGTTTTGGGGGTGATAATATTATCTTGTTATTGTGGCACGTTGCTGACGTATAGGGGCTTCTGGTCTTTTAGATCCCACGTTACCTGAGGTGTTCTGTCATCTGTGTCTCTCTGACCACAAGGTACTTGACGTGCTACGGATATTGTTAGCTTCTTGCTGATATATACATCTTTTATTTTCAGATATTAATGAACAGTAAGTCATGTTCTAAAATAAAATATATTTCATAAATACTGTAACGTTCTTTTCAACTTCTTTGTGAAAAGGCAGCATTACCAATTTCTGGAAACGGCCATTATCTTTTTCCAAACTTTTAAGATTATTGGAAATGCTTTTTCCAATTTTCATGGATCTTCTCTTTTGTTCTATATATTTTTATTTCTATTGATTTGTTTTTATAAGAATTTTATGCTCCTTCAATAAGCAAACATCCAAGCACTGAGGCTCAATGTAAATACCATTTATTCACGAAAAGCACACAAATTTTATCATGCTAGTTCTCCTTAAAATGAATATCATTTACATAAAAAGTCTCCATTCTGGATATGTGATTTTGGGAAATCGTTGCTTTCCTCTTTTTCTGTGCTTGTATAACTTAAAATCATCTTGCAAGATGAACTTCTTGAAAGATAACCTCTGCAACAATGCTTTCTAAGATGAACTGAAGGGGATGATACAAACAGATTAAGAAATAGGATAGCAAACCCAGCCATAAAATTGTCTCTTGTTAAAGTCACAAAATCCTATTCTAAAGAGAACTAGACATGATTATATTCACACGCATTTCGGGAATAAATGTCATTTGCATAAAAAAGTCTCCATGCCGGATTTGTGATTTTGGAAAATCTTTGTTTTCCTCTTTCTCTGTGCTTGTATCACTTAAAATCGCATGCAAATTTAATTTCTTGCACGATAATCTCTGCAACAATGCTTTCTAAAACAATCTGCAAAGGATGATACAAACAGATTAAGGAATAGGATGGCAAACTCAGAATCATGATATCTATTTAGACACAAAATCCTATTCTAAGGAGAACAAGCATGATAAAATCAAGCACATTACGTGAATAATGTTATTTATATAAAAAGTTTTCATGCTGGATTTGTGATTTTTTCTGAGCTTTTATCACTTAAAATCATCTGGCAAGAGGAATTTCTTGCAAGATAACTTCTGCAATGATGCTTTTTAAGATGAACAATAGAGGATGATACAAACAGATTAAGAAATAGGATAGCAAACCCAGTCATAATGTTCTCTCTTGCCAAAGTCACAAAATCCTATTCTAAGGAGAACTATCATGATAACATTCACAAGCATTTTTTGAATGAATGTTATTTGCAGAAAAAGTATTTATACAGAATTGTTTAATTTGGAAAACTGTTGCTCTCCTCTTTTTTTGGGGCTTGCATATCTTAAAATCATCTTGAAAGATGAATTTTCTTGAAAGAATACCTATGCAAAGATGCTTTCTATGACAAGCTGCAGAGAATTATACAAACATATTAAGAAATAGGATATTGTAAACCCAGAATTATAAAATTAATTCTTGTTAAGGTCACAAAATCTTATTATAAGGAGAAGTAGCATGTTAAATTCAAATGCATTTCATAAATAAAAGTATTTTCCATAAAAAGTTTCCATGCTGAATTTGTAATATTGAAAAATTATTACTTTCCTCTTCATTTAGGGGGGTGGCTTGCATAACTTAAAATCATCTTGAAATATGAATATCCTGCAAGATAACCTCTGCAACCATGCTTTCTAAGACAAATTGCAAAAGGATAATACAAGCAGATTAAGAAATAGGATAGCAAACCCTTAGTCATCATATTGTTTCTTGTTTAAGTCAAAAAGTCCTTTTCTAAGGAGAACAAACATGATCAAATTCAAGTGCATTTCATGACTAAATGGCATTTGCATAAAAAGTCTCCATGCGGGATTTCTTATTTGGGGAACTCAGTGTTTTCCTCTTTTTCTGGGCTTGTAAATTTTAAAATAATCATGCAAGTTGAATTTCTTGCAATATAACATTTGCAATAATGCTTTCCAAGACAAATTGCAGAGGATGATGCAAACAGATTAAGAAATAAGATAGCAGACCATGAATCATAAAATTGTCTCTTGTTATAGTCAAAGAATCCTATTCTAATGAGAAATAGCATGATAAAATTTGCATGCATATCGTGAATGAATGTAATTTGCATTAAAAGCCCCCATGCTGGATTTGTGGTTTTGGAAAATTGTTTCTTTACTCGTTTTCTGGACTTTCATAACTTATGATCATTTTGAAAGATGAATTTCTTGCAAGATTACCTCTGCAATGATGCTTTCTAAGACAGACTGCCGAGAATGATGCAAACGTATCATGAAATAGGTTAGCAAAACCAGAATCATAAAATTATCTCTTGTTAAAGTCACAAAATCTTTTCCAAGGAGAAATAGCATTATAAAATTCACATGCATTTCGTGAATAAAGGTTACTTCATAAAAAGTCTCCATGTTGGATTGATGATTTTGGAAAATCGTAGTTTTTCTCTTTTTCTGTGCTTGAATCATTTAAAATCATCTTGCAAGATAAAGTTCTTGGAATATATCCACTGCAACGGTGCTTTCTAAGACGAACTGAAAAGGATGATACAGAGAGATTAAGAAATTGAATACTAAACCCAGGCTCATAATATTGTCGCTTGTTAAAGACACAAACTCCTATTCTAAGGAGAACTAGCATGATAAATTTCATATGCGTTTGGTGAATGAATGTTATTTGCATAAAAATTCTTAAATTGTTGATTTCATCTTTTTCTTGGGTTGAAGAACTAAATCTTGGCAGATGACTTATTTACAAGATAACCTCTGTAACAATGCTTTATAAGACAAACTGCAGAGAATGATACAAACGAATTTAGAAATAGGATAGCAAACCCAGAATCATAATATTGTCGCTTGTTAAAGTCAAGACATCCTATTCTAAGGAGAAATAGCATGATAAAATTCACACACATTTCGTGATTAAATGTTATTTCATAAAGAGCTTCCATGCTGGATTTGTGGTTTTGGAAAGTGTTGCATCCTCTTTTTCTGGAATTGTATCATTTAAAATCATATTTCAAGATGAATTTCTTGCAAGATAACCTCTTCAACGATGCCTTCTAAGATGAACTGCAGAGGATGATACAAATAGTTTAAGAAATAGGATAGCAAACCCAGAATCATAATATTGTCTGTAGGTTAAGTTACAAAATCCTATTCTAAGGACAACTACCACGAAAAAATTCATGCACATTTCGAGAATAAATGTTATTTGGATCAAAAGTCTGCATGCTGGAGTTGTGATTTTGGAAATATTGTTTTCTTCTTTTTCTGTGTTTAGACCATTTAACCAAAAAGTATCTGAATTCCAGATCAAAACTTAGCACGAGGGTCTGCCACTCTCTTTTTTTATCTCTTACTTTATTTAATTTTCGTGCTTTTCCCTCCATATTCCCTTATATCCTTTATCCACTCCCCTTTTTCTCCTCTTATCCTATCCCATCAAAAAAAAAATCACTTAAATTCATTTTGCAAGATGAATTTTTTGCAAGATAACATCTGCAACGATGCTTTCTAAGATAAATTACAGAAGATGATTTAAACAGGTTAAGAAATAGGATATCAAACCCAGTCATAATATTGTCTCTTGTTAAAGTCACAAAATCCTATTCTAAGGAGAACCAAAAAATAAACTTCAAGTGCATTTTGTTAATAAACATTATTTGCGTAAAAAGTCTCTATGCTTGATTTGTGATTTTGGAAAATATTTGTTTTCCTCTTTTTCTGGGCTCAGAAAACTTAAAAATCTTGCTATATGAATTTCATGCAAGATAACCTCCTCAACGATGTTTTCTAAGACAAACTGCAGAGGATGATACAAACAGATTAAGAAATAGAATACCAAACCTAAAAACATAATATTGTCTCTTGTAAAAGTCATAAAATCCTATTCTAAGAACAAATAGCATGATAAAATTTACACGCATTTCGTGAACAAATGTTTTTTACATAAAAAGTCTCCATGGTAGATTTGTTATTTTGGGAAATTGTTGTTTTCCTTTTTTTTTTAAGATTGTATAGCTTAAAATCATCTTGCATGTGAAGGTAGACACTCTTGATGGTAGAAATGGTTCTGCCCTTAAGCTTGGAAATTCTGATTGATCTGCTGCTATCACTTCACTTTTCCAACATTCGTGATCTGAACTCCAGTCTTTTGCCTGTTGGACAGCACTCGGGTACATTCTTCCCAAACCTCCTCCTCCATACTGAAAAGCAACTGTCTAGCCACGCCTCGCCCTGACCAATTTCCAATCTCTTACTAAAATCCTAACTTTTGTTTCCTTTCCAAAGGTGGGGGCTTTGCCTACTGAAGTGGTAACACTCATATTGCAAGGTTAATGGACCTTGAATCTCCTTACTTTGATGTTCTCTGGCTGAAGATCAATTTTTCCACTACCACTGTATTTCTTTGTTTTTGCTGTTGCTGCTCTCCTAACTCCACATACTTAGTGCTTTTCTTTGAATATGTGTCTCTCTTGCCATGAGTCCTTGCTATGTTTTCATCCACATTCTGAAGTTTTCTATATTGGGGACTTCAATGTACACCACAGTGAGTGGCTTTATTCTTTTCACTCTTTCGTGGGAGAAAATGAGGCTCTTACTTCCTCTAGTAATCATAATTTGGAGAAAAATATCAAACATACTACTAGTATTTCTGTTCATCACGAAAATGCAGCTAACACTATTGAGCTGTTCATTACTTCTAATCCTTCAAACTACTCATATTATGCACTTTCCCCTCTTGGTATATCTGACCTCTCTTTGATCTCAGTTTCCTCCATATTTGCTCCCCCTTCATCAATTCCTTCTACTTAGCACCTCCATTGGCTCTTAAAGCATACCCAACTCCATGATTTGCAAAAGTTCCTCTTTAATTTTCCATGTCATGACTGTTGCTTTTGGACCCACAACCCTGATCAGGTAGTTCTTAAGGAAGATAGGTTATTAAAATTAGGAAACACAAAAGGGGAAGAGAATCCCAGAGTCTGGAAGTATATGGAAAGAAGCAGTTGCTGGACCGACCAATCCATGAAAAAAAAATTTCCAAACAGTACCTGTGAGATGAGGCCGCTTGGTAAGTGTTATGTGGCCTCAGTAGTAGGGGAGTGATGCAACTCGCCAACTCATCAAAGCAGCGATGGAAGTAATAGCAATAGAAAAGAGAAAGGGATGATGCCTCACGGTGAAGAGAAATAAAATCAAGATTAGAAGTAAGAGAATGGTCATTAATGAGTCTTGCTGCCTTAGATTCTACCCAATCAAGGCGATAAGAATATGATGAATCACCCCAGATGTGCAAGGAGTATTCAAAGCAGGGACTGATAAGACCTTTATAGTTTTTAAACAACTGTAAAGATGAAAAGCAATGACAAAAACGAAACAAAACCCCCAATTTTTTGGATGAAGATTTAGAAATTTGGATTATGTGATTCCTCCAAGACAAATTAGAGGTTATATGTATTCCTTATATGTTGATAGAGTTAAGAGGGTAAATTTCATTAGTTTCGGAGACAATAGGGTTATCAGGAGGAGAAGATCAAGAGATAGCCAGAAACTGTGTCTTGGAGGCATTAAATTTAACTAATTTTGGGTGCCCCACTCAGATACCCTGTGCAAATCGGAGTTGAGAGTAGAAGAGAGAGTGATACGAAAATGATTATGAGTAGCAGATGAAAGTTGTGAAGAAAAGGCAGAGTAAAAATGAAGGGTAACATCATCGACAAAGGCATGAAGAAGAAAGGAAGATTTAGAATGGAAAAGTTCGCTGTTGATAAAGAAAAGGAATAGAGTGGGAGAAAGAACAGAGCCCTGTGGAACACCCCTGGTAACAGGCAGAGGGCTAGATGTTGCATTGTCAACAAAGACAGACATAAAATGGTCAGAAAGAAAACTGGAAATCATAGAACAAAGAGAAGTGGTAGTGTCATAAGCAGGGATTTTGGCCAAGAGCCTTGTGCCAGGCTCTGTCAAAAGCCTTAGAGATATCATGGGCAACAGCGAAGGATTTCCCATAGTTCCTCATAGAAGATCGCCTGCACCGTAGATTATCCACCTTTGTGTTCCTTCTCTAGCCTTATACTCCTCACCCATGATCCTCCTTATTAAAATGTGTTTTCACCACATCCATTTCCTCCTTTTTGCAAAGTCCACGACAAATTGCCCTTCCACATGTCTATTCCTTACAGTTGTGTTTTTCAACCTGTGGATCGTTGTCCACTTGTATTCAATGAACAGTTTTCAGGAGGGCCACCGATATCTTCTTATTGCAGGCCAGTGCTTCATTTCATAAATGAAAAAAGTCTAATTTTAGCTTTGATTGCAATGCAGTTGATTTATTTACAGCTTAATTTCAAGAAATTAGAACTCTAAAAGTAGAACTAATAGAGTATTGGAATATGTCTTTTAATAATATTATTGTCATTATTACACAGTTTTGAAGGACGGCGGGCTATGAGTATTTAAGGAAGCCAAAAGCGAATCATGGTCCAGTGCAGGTTGAAAACCAATCCCTACACAGTACCTACCCATCACCACCTCATTACCTCTATTCACTTCCCCAAAATGGCCACTGAAATCAGCTCCAATCACCACTCTTTCATCCCTGGATACACTTTCCACCACTTCTTCTACCCCAATCCAAAATGTTTCCTTCTCCTTTATGTCACGCCCTATTTATGGTGCATATGTACTGATGACATTTATCATCATCCCATCAATATCCTGTTTCATACTCATCATTCTGTCGGACACTCACTTCACCTCTAAAACTTTCTTAGCATATTAATTTCTTCAGGATTATCCCTACACCATTTCTCCTCCCACCCACACTATTGTAGAACAGATCATTCCCCTCCCCTGGCCTTGAACCATACCCACTTCATCTCTTGAACACAGTATATTAATCTTTCATCTCTCAATCTCATCAGTCAGTTCTCTCCCTTTCCCCGTCACAGAACCAACATTTACGGCCTCTACTCACATATCCACATTCTTAACCTTCCTCTCCTCCACCTACATTCAGATAACCTTATTAGATTTCATTCTTACTGCCCAACAGTAGCCCAAATTCCACCGGCACTCTGCTGAACAGTACAGCAGGTGGTCATTGGTATGCTTGGACTCAACTGATCCAGCACGATATTTTTCCAATTTCTCAGTATAATTATCCATCAAATGCTTTAAACCCTAATTTCCTTCCCAATGCAGGATTCCCTATTTTTCATAACTTATTATAGGCATTAATTTAAATTTGTTCGACCTAATGCTTAGCTTTCCAATTTATATATATATATATATATATATATATATATATATATATATATATATATATATATATATATATATATATATATATATATATATATATATATATATATATATATATATATATATATATATATATATATATATATATATATATATATATATATATATATATATATATTTGTATATATATGTAAATGTATATATATATATATATATATATGTATATATATGTATATATATATATATATATATATATATATATATATATATATATATATATATATATATATATATATATATATATATATATATATATATATATATATATATATATATATATATATATATATATATATATATATATATATATATATATATATATATATATATATATATATATATATATATATATATATATATATATATATATATATATATATATATATATATATATATATATATATATATATATATATATATATATATATATATATATATATATATATATATATATATATATATATATATATATATATATATATATATATATATATATATATATATATATATATATATATATATATATATATATATATATATATATATATATATATATATATATATATATATATATATATATATATATATATATATATATATATATATATATATATATATATATATATATATATATATATATATATATATATATATATATATATATATATATATATATATATATATATATATATATATATATATATATATATATATATATATATATATATATATATATATATATATATATATATATATATATATATATATATATATATATATATATATATATATATATATATATATATATATATATATATATATATATATATATATATATATATATATATATATATATATATATATATATATATATATATATATATATATATATATATATATATATATATATATATATATATATATATATATATATATATATATATATATATATATATATATATATATATATATATATATATATATATATATATATATATATATATATATATATATATATATATATATATATATATATATATATATATATATATATATATATATATATATATATATATATATATATATATATATATATATATATATATATATATATATATATATATATATATATATATATATATATATATATATATATATATATATATATATATATATATATATATATATATATATATATATATATATATATATATATATATATATATATATATATATATATATATATATATATATATATATATATATATATATATATATATATATATATATATATATATATATATATATATATATATATATATATATATATATATATATATATATATATATATATATATATATATATATATATATATATATATATATATATATATATATATATATATATATATATATATATATATATATATATATATATATATATATATATATATATATATATATATATATATATATATATATATATATATATATATATATATATATATATATATATATATATATATATATATATATATATATATATATATATATATATATATATATATATATATATATATATATATATATATATATATATATATATATATATATATATATATATATATATATATATATATATATATATATATATATATATATATATATATATATATATATATATATATATATATATATATATATATATATATATATATATATATATATATATATATATATATATATATATATATATATATATATATATATATATATATATATATATATATATATATATATATATATATATATATATATATATATATATATATATATATATATATATATATATATATATATATATATATATATATATATATATATATATATATATATATATATATATATATATATATATATATATATATATATATATATATATATATATATATATATATATATATATATATATATATATATATATATATATATATATATATATATATATATATATATATATATATATATATATATATATATATATATATATATATATATATATATATATATATATATATATATATATATATATATATATATATATATATATATATATATATATATATATATATATATATATATATATATATATATATATATATATATATATATATATATATATATATATATATATATATATATATATATATATATATATATATATATATATATATATATATATATATATATATATATATATATATATATATATATATATATATATATATATATATATATATATATATATATATATATATATATATATATATATATATATATATATATATATATATATATATATATATATATATATATATATATATATATATATATATATATATATATATATATATATATATATATATATATATATATATATATATATATATATATATATATATATATATATATATATATATATATATATATATATATATATATATATATATATATATATATATATATATATATATATATATATATATATATATATATATATATATATATATATATATATATATATATATATATATATATATATATATATATATATATATATATATATATATATATATATATATATATATATATATATATATATATATATATATATATATATATA
>JAXCGZ010019157.1:2500-65000 GCA_037179515.1 Halocaridina rubra
CTCCTCTTCTACTGCTTAATGCAATCGGATATTATGAAGAAAATTGAAAAAAGCATTAAGAACAAACAGCAAACATATTTTTAATATAATATTGTCAGGGAAATAGCGTGTGCGGGCGCATCAGCTGATATGGAAGTGTGACAAAACGTATACATCCTCGTCCTCACTGCCACCATCAGTGTTGCCAGAATATATGAATGAGAGATATGATAAATATAAAAAACATACATGTAAGCTGGTAAGTTACTTCAAGTATCTTAAAGATGAAGTACATTTTTATTTAAATTACAATACTACCATCTTGTAATTGATATATATCTGAAAATGTACCATACATTTGAAAATAAAAACATCCGATTTATCTGGCAACACTGGCCACCATGCACGTCCCATGCTAAGCCTGTTGCCAACGGCATAATAGAGTTCAGTAATTTGTTTACTGTACAGTAAATCTGTATATCTAGGCCAGCCTAGAGACAAGCTAATTCAATTAAGGTCGTTTTTCGAATTAAGTAGTCTCTCCTGGAACCAATTAACGACGTTGGGTAAAGTATACCTGTATATATATACGCCTAGTTCTCAGAATAACGCCTAGACAGGTTATCAGAAGTGACTGGTAAATGGAAAATCGCATGAAAAAACGGGTCATTTTCCATAGGAAACAATGATAAAGGGCATACATACGTTCCACAACATTACATAGACACACTATGCCAAAGATATAAGATAAGAAAAAACATATTTTATAAGTACATAACAAAGCAAAAAGACCTGTAGTTATTTATATTAACATGCAAAGAGTGTACAATATAAAAGATATACAGATTTATTGTACAGTAAACAAATTAATGCACTCTATCATGCAGAGGGCAACAGGCATACACTGGGACATGCATGGTGGCCATTGTTACTAGATAGAACGGATGTTTTTTTTCAAATGTATGGTATATTTTAGGATATACGTATATTACTTACAAGATGGTAGTACTGTACTTTAAATAAAAATGTACTTCATCTTCAAGATACTTGAAAGAACTTACCAGCTTACAAGCATATTTTTACATTTATCATTTCTCTCATTAATCTATTCTGGCAACACTGATGGTGTTGTTGACGCACGAGGATGCAAATGTTTTACCGCCTCCGTATCAGCTGATGCACCCTCACACGCTATTTCCCTGACGATATTATATCGAAAGTTTGTTTGCTGTGTGTTCTTAATGCTTTTTTTCCATTATCTTCATAATATTCGATCACATTAAGCAGTAGAAGAGGAGGCTGTGGAAGAACAAACCTCTAACGGCAAACGTTCTGTCACACTTCCGTATCAGCTGATGCATCCTCGCACGCTATTTCACTGATGATATTATATCGACAATTTGTTTGCTGTTTGATCTTAATGCTTTTTTCAATTTTCTTCGTAATATTCGATCGCATTAAGCGGTAGAAGAGGAGGAGGATGTGGGAGAACGAACCTCTATCGGCAAACAATTTGTCACACTTCCGTATCAGCTGATGCACCCTCGCACGCTATTTCCCTAATGATATTATATCCAAAATTTGTTTGCGGTTTGTTCTTAATGCTTTTTTCAATTTTCTTCATAATATTCGATCGCATTAAGCAATAGAAGAGGAGCAGGATGCGGGAGAACGAACCTCTATCGGCAAATGTTTTGCTACTTCCAAATCAGCTGATGCACCCTCGCACACTATTTCCCTGACGATATTATATCAAAAATTTGTTTGCTATTTGTTCTTAATGCTTTTTTTCAACTTTCTTCATAATATTTGATTGCATTCCGCAGTAGAAGAGGAGGAGGATGCGGGAGAACGAACCTCTATCGGCAAACGTTTTGCTACTTCCGTATAAGCTGATGTACCCTCGCACGCTATTTCCCTGACGATATTGTATTGAAAATATGTTTGCTGTTTGTTCTTAATGCTTTTATTAAATTTTTTTCATAATATCCAATCGCATTAAGCAGTAGAAGAGGAAAAGGATGGTGGAAAAGTGCCTCAGAGGCGGTCGATTTTTTACTAAAATGAAAACGTTTTTCTCAAATTTTTTTGGATGGGCGTTATTCGTGAATTTCTTATTTTTTTTACTATTATTTTTTAGGGGCGTTATTGCAATTTTACTGATAAATAAGAAGTGGAAAAAACAAACAAGGTGTGTGTGTGTATATATATATATATATATATATATATATATATATATATATATATATATATATATATATATATATATATATATATATATATATATATATATATATATATATATGAATCATTTTTTACCCCGACCAGGACTCGAACCTAGGACTTATGATTACTAAGTCAAGGCGCTACCACTACACAACAGAAGGTTAAAAGGAATCCAACCTTATAGCTTATATCTGCTATACTTAGGAATGAACGCATTCTAACTGAATGCCACTATGTTCATATTACAGATTCCCCAACCTCACTCGTGGCTTCATTTTAGCATTTAATTCAATTCCCAATCTCATTCGGGCCATGAAATAATCAGATAAGCACATTACATATGTGAAAACATGAATAATTTTTTACCCCGACCGAGACTCGAACCTAGGACTTATGATTACTAAGTCAAGGCGCTACCACTACACAACAGAAGGTTAAAAGGAATCCAACCTTATAGCTTATATCTGCTATACTTAGGAATGAACGCATTCTAACTGAATGCCACTATGTTCATATTACAGATTCCCCAACCTCACTCGTGGCTTCATTTTAGCATTTAATTCAATTCCCAATCTCATTCGGGCCATGTAGTGGTAGCGCCTTGACTTAGTAATCATAAGTCCTAGGTTCGAGTCCCAGTTGGGGTAAAAAAAATTATTCATGTTTTCACATATGTAATGTGCTTATTTGATATTTCATGCCCGAATGAGATTGGGAATTGAATTAAATGCTAAAATGAAGCCATGAGTGAGGTTGGGGAATCTGTAATATGAACATAGTGGCATTCAGTTAGAATGCGTTCATTCCTAAGTATAGCAGATATAAGCTATAAGGTTGGATTCCTTTTAACCTTCTGTGGTGTAGTGGTAGCGCCTTGACTTAGTAATCATAAGTCCTAGGTTCGAGTCCCAGTCGGGGTAAAAAAAAAAATTATTCATGTTTTCACATATGTAATGTGCTTATTTGATATTTCATGCCCGAATGAGATTGGGAATTGAATTAAATCCTAAAATGAAGCCACGTGTGAGGTTGGGGAATCTGTAATATGAACATAGTGGCATTCAGTTAGAATGCGTTCATTCCTAAGTATAGCAGATTTAAGCTATAAGGTTGGATTCCTTTTAACCTTCTGTGGTGTAGTGGTAGCGCCTTGACTTAGTAATCATAAGTCCTAGGTTCGAGTCCCAGTCGGGGTAAAAAAAAAAAATAAAAAAAAAAAATAAAATAAAATCATATATATATATATATATATATATATATATATATATATATATATATATATATATATATATATATATATATAGTGGTGACCCTAACCCATGAACAAAATTTTGAAAAAATTTTGACCCCAACCCACAAACAAAAATATGTTGGCCAATCCACCATGTGTCTCATTCGGCCGCCATGTGGGTCTCACTCTGCCGCTCTCAGTTCTACATTGGTGAGCACTGTGTGGTTCGTTCGTAATCTGATAGCAGTTCTTGCTTATTTTCCATTGTTTTACTTTTAATATAGCCCTTAATATGGTGCTTAAGAAAGTTAAAAGTTAGTGCTATTGGTGTCAAACACCCCAAACGTATAACAGTGGACACGAAAAAGGAAATAATTGCAAAACATGAAAATGGGGTGCGTGTGTCCAATCTCACAATGCAGTACAACATGGTGAAATCGACCATCTGTACTATTTTAAAGAATAAAAAGATCTTAAGTGCAGCTGACGTGGCTATGGGAGTAAATATATTAACAAAGAAAAGGTCACAAGTAATAAAGAGGTAGAAAAATTATCTTTGTTGTGGATAAATGAAAACAGTTGGTTGGCAATAGTATTAGCGAGGCCATAATATGTGCTAAGGCTTTGCAAATCCACCAAGACTTAGCAGCGAACTCTCCGACTTCTAGTGGCGCTAACTGGAGGAATGTTAAGCCAGCAGAAGCTGGTTTGAACACTTTTGTAGACGAACTGGGATTCATAGCATCATTAGACATGGAGAGGCGGCTAGTTTCGACCAAAAAGCAGCGGATTCCTAAGTAAAGAAATTCGCTAAATATATCGAGAGTGAAGGTTATATCCTGCAACAAGTGTTTAATTGTGACAACACGGGACTCTTTTGGAAGAAAATGCCCAAAAAAACCTATATAACACAAGAGGAAAAATCACTGCCTGGCCACAAACCAATGAAAGACAGGCTTACCCTTTTATTATGTGCTAATGCTAGTGGGGACTGTAAGGTCAAGCCTCATTTAGCTTACCACTCTAAAAATACGGGTGTTTTTAAACACATTAATGCATTGAAGGCTAGCCTCCCGGAAATGTGGAGGTCAAATCCAAAGGCTTGGGTCACGCGGATTTTATTCCAAGAGTAGTTGATTGAAGTGTTTGCACCAGCAGTGAAGAAATATCTTGAGGAAAATGATCTGCTCCCAAGTGGAAGATCTCGCTATACATTACAACTTCATTTAAGTAAAATTTCTGCCTCCCAACACCACTCCAATCCTCCAGTCCATGGACCAGCAGGTAATTTCTAATTTTAAAAAGTTGTATACAAAGGGTCCTTTTGCCAGGTGTTTCCACATCACCAATGACACGGATTTGACCTTTCGTGATTTAAGGGAAGACCACTTTAATATCCTCCACTGCACTGACCTCTTTGAAAAAGCACGGAAGGAGGTCTCATATCGTACATTGAACTCCGCCTGGAGGAAACTCTGGCCAGGTTGTGTTACTGATAGAGACTTTGCAGGCTCCAAGCAGGAGTTAGCTATTCAAATTGTGAATGAAATTGTTGCCATGGGCAAAAGTTTGGGCTTGGAGGTCAATGAGGAGGATGTGGAGGAGACCTTACCACGCATGAAACTTAGAACTTCTACTCTGGGAGAGAACAAATTTGGATATTACTAGCAATTTCTGACAAGTATGGCAAACTAGCTAAGGTTCATGGTATCAACTACTTGTGCCATAAAAAATGGCACTTTTTGGGAAAACACGAGATTTCTGGCAAAAAATATAAAGGGTTTTGTATTGCCAAAGTTACAGCATTTTATCAAGTTTTTATAATGGATTAGGGGAACATTTTATAGGTTTCAATTGCGAAAGTTCCTGCAAGAATTCACTAAACACTGGGTGGAAAATATGGATTCCAAAGCTGTAATATAGATGTTTTGCCACGGCTTCTTGACATGCATTGAATGTTGCCAATTACAGATTCTGTTACGAAAATAGAAACATTAAGAAATTCAAGCCCACCTAGATAGTTATCCTGGCTGCATTTTTTCGTCACAGGTATAAGGTAAAAGATTTCCAATGAATGATCCAAGTTGCTCACCTCATGAGTTCTAGAGACCAGGAATAATTGGGCATAAACAAGATATCAGAGCTGCCAAATACTAGAGCAGTGACTGCCGATATGGGGCACAAGCCCCACCGACGGAAATTTGAATTTTAAGGGGAGAAATCAAGTACAGTATAAGTTATTAATAATAAATATCTTTTTTAAACTGTTAATATCAATGAACAGTACTAAAATCAGTAGCTAAGGTTATTAATAACTTTAATGACAATTTGCCACTATCAAGCATAGTGTAAAATTAAACTATAGCTGAGAGTCATTTGGAATTAAACAGGACCGTCTAGGACAGTTCGATGTTAAGTCTTCCTTCAGTTACGGCTTTTTTTATATGCTTACATCAACACCGAATATTCTTAAATATTCGTTGCACATCTCCTATTATCCCTTCACATCTGACAAGTCACAACACTACCCATTTCTGTTTATTTTTACTTTATATTTTCGTCATGTCGAGGCATGATGAGGGTAGATTTATGTTTTTATTTAATTTTTTTGCCCGTCCTGGTGTAAAAAAAAAAAAAAAAAAAGTTTACCAAATCTGATGTTATCAGTGGATAAGATGTAAGCTCACGCTCTTAACGAGTCAGATCTGGAACACCTCCTAAACATGTGTATAAGTAGTGTTGAGTTCCACTTGCGCTCCTTTTATCAGTAGCTTCCAGTTCTTAAAGATGAGAGGTTGTACACATTGCATCATCCCTCTTAATTAGTGTATGTCTGTTTCTGTATAGTTTTCTGACTACATATTCCTATTTTATTATGAAATACTGTTATCCCATTTATGTGTTTAAAGTCTGCCAATGAATATCATTTCATGTCTTATTTCTTTCAGTCACCAACCATGGGCAGTAACTGAATAATGTAGCAAAAATTTTTCAGTTTTCAGTTAGACTTAAAATTTGGTTTCATAACTGCTATTCAAGATTAAGAGTCAATTCTTTATTTGCTACAGCAACAATGCTTGACCAAAGAACAAATAAAGCGGGTATGTCTTGAAGCAAATTCAAAGGTGAAAAATAGTGTGCAAGTAAATTCGGAATTTAATAATTTCAAGTCTCTAAACAAGTTTGAAAATGATCAACAATATATTCTCCATTCATTGCACAAACTTCTACTACTAATCATGCTCTTGAGGCAAATCTTGAACATGTCTTTACTCACTGCTAAAGCTGGAAAAAACTTAATTCAATAGGGGAGGATTTAATTAACTCATCAATATCAGCTTTTCTTAAAACATACATGGAAAAGATGTTAATCATACTGTTAGAAAGAGAGTGAATGAGATGAGTGAAGATACTGACACACAACTAGTGGAAAAGCTGATAGCAAGAAACTTCTCAATACAAATTGACGAATAAACTGTAAGAGACACTGAGGCTGTATTGCTAACCTATGTAAGATATATTGATAAAGGTGAATTTGCTGAAAATTTTTTATCATGCTCCACTACTGCTACTTATATACAAATTTAAAAACTACTTACATGTTAATATATCTTTTGCTACAGATCGTGTTTCTATTGTGATGGGAAAGAAAAATGGCTGCTTAAATTTGATGAAAGATGAGAAACCAGAAAAACTTCTTGTGCAATGCATTGCTCAAAATGAGAACTTAGTTTCCAAAAACATCTTCCATCTGTTCTAAGTGAGGTACTGAAATCGGTTATATAGTGTATCAAATCTGTTAAATCTAATGCCAATTGTGAGTATTTCTACAAGCAATTATGTGAAGATAAAAATGAAAGACATGTGAAACTTTTACGTCACCCTGAGGTAAGGTGGCCCTTTAAGGAGAACTACTTGAAAAGATTCGTGGAATTATTTGATGTTATTAATGACTTTATAAGGGCAAGTCTGAAAGGAAGCCTGCTAAGTGTTAGCTGCAAAGCATTTGTGAGTTATCTGGCAGATATCTTTGAAAAACTCAATATGCTGAACAATCAACTTTAAGGAAAAAATCTCTTGTTGATGTAAAGGCAATGATATTTGTTTTCATTACATTTATAGTTATGACAAAAACATAATTATAAATAAATTTTGGCCTGTTTCATTGGCCGTAAAAAAAAATTTGAGGTGACTCATGCTGTTGTACTTGTATTGTGTATCATTTGAAACATTAGCCTGTGACTTGAAAGAAAGATATTTAGATTTATAGCAAACTGATTTTCCATCATGGGTGATGCAACCAAAGTTAGTGGATTTTTCTGATGTGTCAATGCAGAACCTAGAACTCCCAGAAATGCAAAATGATGAGTCAATTATAACTTTATTAAATATAAAAAGGAACGATGGCATGACCTTTTGATGTAACAGAAACAAATACCTAATTCAACCAATTTTGCATGAAAACTTCATAATTGGCCTTAGTGCTGTAAATGACTTGCTACCAAAGAAAAAAAATTGACTGTATATCATTAAAAGAGGTTATAAGAGATTGAGGGTGACTAAACTGATGCCTAATGTAAAAGTTTTTTACAGCAGGCATCAAGCACATGGATCTCACTAACTTCAGATTTCTAATCTTGAGGCGAGCTCAAAAAGTATTTTGCATTTCATAGGTACCTTCATTCTTTTATACAGCAATCAAAATAGTAAAAGTATTGCAGAAAATTTTTGAAACTTTATTCACTCTTAAGTCAAAGGGGGGCAATAATATATTGAGATGCTTGAGTGCGGGATGGCCAAAAAAGGTTGGGAAATATTCCTTTAAAGGACTGAAGCTACTCAAAACCCTTTGATATTTGGCTTATTGGAAGAAAGAAATAAAGAAACTTCCAGAAATTCCAATCTATCTTGAAAAAGTGCTATTAATACCATGTTCAGACCTCAGACTCCCATTCTTTGTAGAGGCAATATCTCCTCCTGATAACCCTATTGTCTTCGAAACTAATGAAATTTACCCTCTTAACTCTATCAATATATTAGGAATCCATATAGCCTCTAACTTGTCTTGGAGGAATCACATAGTCCAAATTTCTAAATCTTCATCCAAAAAATTGGGGGTTTTGTTTTGTTTTCGTCATTACTTTTCCTCATTGCAGTTACTTAAAATTTACAAAGGTCTTATCCGCCCCTGCTTAGAATACTGCTCACACATCTGGGGTGCTTCTTCCTTTACTCATCTTCTTGATAGGGTTGAATCTAAGGCAGTCAAGACTCATTAATGATCCTTCTCTTACTTCTAACCTGGATTCTCTCTCTCTTCGCAGTAAGGTATCTTCCCTTTCGCTTTTCTATCGCTACTACTTCCATCGCTCTGCTCTGATGAGTTGGCGAGTTGCATCCCTCCTCCACTGCCGAGGCCTCGTAACACTCGCCAAGCGGCCTCATCTCACAGGTACTGTGTGGAGATTTGTAGCTCGCGGATTGGTCGGTGCAGCAACTGCTTCTTCCCATCTACCTCCAGACTCTGGAACTCTCTTCCTCCTTCTGTCTTTCCTAATTCTTATGACCTTTCATCCTTCAAAAAGCAGATCTATCATCATCTCAGAGCCTAGTCCTCCATATCTCTGGGTCCTCTTTACTTTGACTGTTTTTTTCTGTCTGTCGTTTTCCTTTGTGTGACATTACCTCATCTCTGCCTTGCCCTTAACCTTTTTCTTTTCCTTCGTCTTGGTATTTTCTCATGCCCGGGCCTTTGTTGATGAGGGAAGTTTCTGCCTGTCCCAGTGTCACACTCAAAAAAAAAATAAAAAAAATCCCTCTAATGAGTTTTCTTCCATAGACCATTTTGATCGGATGAAATATGGCCAAGATAGCTTATCCTCAAATACAGTCTTTATGCTTTCAACATAGTGTTATACAGTATTGACATCAAGAGTCCGTACTTCCTCAATACTATGGTCAATGAGTTACTATTCATTCTGGGTTCTCGATCTTGTTGAACCTCCTCTTTGTACAAGGCAATATAGGCTACTGCTAATGCCTCTATGCTCATGATATGAAAACAAAGTTCATACAATCTAAAATTTAAATCCCTAGCCCTAATCTGATACTTCTGTCAAAATGTCCAGATAGGGTGGTAATGGATGGATGTAACATTTCTGCAAAGAGTGGTTATTCCTTTCTCCTGGATGTATTGTAAGGCTTTAGGCAAAGCCACTTCCTTGCCTCTGAACCCCTAAATTTCAACAGTATAGTCAACTTGGGTCTCCAATGGATGTGAATTGGAATTTCCCATTGCCTTCTCCATTTTATATTTGAAAAAACCTTGGATTTTTTAACACATCCTGTTGTTTTGATGGTGGGAGGCTTAAGTAATTGACTTGCTACCGAAAATTCCTGACAAGCAAAGTCCTTGGCAAATAGAAGTCAAAACCTCTAGTGCTTTACTGGGAGCGCATTTTATTTATTTTTCAGAACAAATAACGTCATAGCTCTGCAAAATTATGACGCTCCCCATCTCCAAGGCAATGGCTGTCTAAGTGTCCTTTCCCAAAATTTTTGCTTTAAAAACTTCTTGGAGATAAGTGAAAATGTCTTTGGGTATTATATGTGGACTGAATGGGAGTTGGAAGCAGAACTATATTATTTCCATTCAGAGGCACAGGTATGAGACAGAAACTTACAATTAGACATACCAATATGTGTTCCTGGTGGTCTATGAGTCCTTGGTAGCATTAGCCCCAAGTTTTCTCTCGATATTATATTAAACCTGTCTCAAGAAATGTCCACATTGAGGTGAGAGGACGAGAACTACTATTGTGTTTCCTAGGCTGCCTGGCCAACTAGCACAAATTCCCTAAGGAAGGCCACTGCCGATCCTGGATATTTCCACAGAGCTCTCAGTGAGTGCATGTTGTGATGGTGGTGTATGTAGCTGTATACAGTAAAATTTACATAATGTGCTTCCAGGGATGCTCTTTATGTCTCTGGCTAAAAGAAGTCTTCAAGAAATGACAGCCAGGGAATCATTTTTTGATGCATAAAAATTGTGGTGGGCATGTTATGTTGAGAGATAAGGTAATCGCCCAAGTGACCAGGCTCTATACGGTTCTCATGCATTGTGAGGGGCAAGGGTTGGTGGTAGATAATTAGCCTTTTGCTGCTCAATTTCTGAGTTACTAGGCATCCTCTTCTAATTTGCAGCTATGGAAGGTGGACTTACAACAAAGAAGCTGCCACTCCTCATCCCTTGAAGGTGTCCGGGTACTTGATTCTAATGACCATGCGTAACACATTAGTAGTCCATAGAAATAAATTAGGCCTGGGCCTCTAAGGACCAGTATTAGGCCATTAGTAATACATGCACTGTATGTATAAACATTCAGATCTGAGAGCATATTAAGTCTCACTGCATATGAAGTCGAGTGGGTGTCCAAGTTTTTATCTCTTTCCTACCCAAAGAGGAGCAAATCTTTTTTTTTTTTTTATGTGACACCAGGACAGGCAAAAATTGCCTTCGTCAACAAAGGCCCAGGCACAATAGAACATCAACGCGAAGGAAAAGAAAAAGGTTAAGGACAAGGCAGAGATGAGGTAATGTTACACAAAGGAAAACGACAGACAGACAAAATAGTCAAAGTACAGAGGACCCAGAGATATGGAGGTTTAGGCCTTGAGATGACGATAGATCTGCTTTTTAAAGGAAGATAGGTCATACGAATTAGGAAAGACAGAAGAAGGAAGAGAGTTCCAAAGTCTGAAGGTAGATGGGAAAAAGCAGTCGTTGCACCGACCAATCCGTGAGCTACAAATCTCCACACAGTACCTGAGAGATGAGGCCGCTTGGCGAGTGTTACGTGGCCTCGGCAGTGGGGGAGGGATGCAACTCGCCAACTCATCAGAGCAGCGATGGAAGCAGTAGCGATAGAAAAGAAAAAGGGAAGATACCTTACGGCGAAGAGAGAGAGAGAATCCAGATTAGAAGTAAGAAAAGGATCATTAATGAGTCTGACTGCCTTAGATACAACCCTATCGAGGACATATGTATAAGAAGTACCCCAGATATGTGAGCAGTATTCTAAGCAGGGACAGATAAGACCTTTTTATATTTTAAGTAACTATAAAGGGGAAAAGTAATGACGAAAACAATACAAAACCCCCAATTTTTTGGATGAAGATTTAGAAATTTGGATTATGTGATTCCTCCAAGACAAGTTAAGAGGCCATATGGATTTCTAATATGTTGATAGAATTAAAAGGGTAAATTTAGTTAATTTCGAAGACAATAGGGTTATCAGGAGGAGAAAAAAATAAAGAGATAGCCAGAAACTGTGTCTTGGAGGCAGTGAATTTAACTAAATTTTGAGTGCCCCATTCAGATACTCTCTGCAAATCGGAATTGAGAGTAGAAGAAAGAGTGATACGAGACTGATTACGGGTGACAGATGAAGGTTGTGAAGAAAAGACAAAGGAAAAGTGAAGGGTAGAATCATCAGCAAAGGCATGAAGAAGAGAGGAAGATGGGGATTGTAGATCATTGATGAAGAGAAGGAACCGAATAGGTGAAAGAACAGAGCCCTGTGGAACACCACTGGTAACAGAGAAAGGGCTAGATGTTGCACCATCAACAACTACAGATATAAAACGGTCATTAAGAAAACTGGAAATCAGAGAACAGAAAGAAGGGGTAAAGCCATAGGCAGGGAGTTTGGCCAACAGAGCCTTGTGCTAGACTCTTTCAAAAGCCTTAGCGATATCAAGGGTGACAACAAAGGATTCCCCATAGTTCCTCAGAAAAGATGACCATACATGAGTAAGATAGGATAGGAGATTACCAGTGGATCTTGCCTTGCGAAAGCTGTACTAGTGATCGGAGATGAGTTAGATTCAAGGCACTTCAGGAAGTGAGCATTGAGCAAGCTTTCAAAAACTTTAGCAACAGAGGAGGTTAGGGCAATAGGTCGGTAGTTTGAAGGAATACAGCGGTCACCTTTCTTAGGAACAGGTAGAACTACAGCATGCTTCCAAGATGAAGGATAGATACTGGTGACAGAAGAGGCAAAAAAGACGGCAAGGAACAGGAGCCAGTTCATCTGCAAACTCCTTCAGGAACCTTGCAGGGATACCATCGGGACCAGATGCCTTGTTCGTCATTAGCGAGCAAAGAACCTTATGAGCTTTGCGTCAAGAAAGGATAGGGGAGGGCATAGGGTTAGAGAGGGGTAAATATTGATGAACAGGTGTGCTGGAATCGTTTATAGAAGAGTTGGCAGAAAAATGAGAGCCAAAGAGAGTGGCTTTGTCAGTGGGAGAGCAAGCTATAGTACCATCAGAACGAATGAGAGGAGGAAAGCTTAAGTGTCAAAAGTTATTGGAGAGGTTTTTGGCTAAGGACCAGAAGCATTTGTCAGTGGGAGAGGAGTTAAGGTCTTCAACTTTTCTTCTTATAAAGGAAGCCTTAGACCTTTGAACCAGAGCTGTACAGCGATTCCTAGCTACAATAAAAGCAGAGCGAGTAAAAATCAGAAGGAGAGGCTTGGTAAGATAGGTGTGCCCAATTCCTGGCCTGGATAGCCATGGAGCACACATGGTCAATCCAAGGTTTAGAGGGAGAGAAAGTTTTTGTAGAAGAGGGGATGTACACATCCATTCCTGCGGTCATGATCTTGGCAACTTTTAGAGCTGCCTAATCAGGGTTGCGGGACCAAGAGCAGAGTAATCCCATGGGAAGTCAAAGAGGAAGTTATGCAAATTTTCATGTAGGGTATGCTCAAAGTGCCAAAGTTGGTGCTGAGTAGGAAGGACTGGTGGAGGGAGAGCAAAAATGGAAGAGACTGAGATCACAGAGTGGTCAGATTTACCATGAGGGGAAAGCATAGAATAAGAGTAGTTTGAAGGATTAGAAGTAAAAAATAGGTCAAGAGTGTTTGCTGAATGTTTGTGACGATCAGGAACACATGTATAATGTTTGATAATTTGCTCCAGATCGTGAGTAATAGAGAAAGCAAGGGCCTCACTTCCTCCCACATCAGTGTGAGAGGAATGAAGCCACTCACTGTGGTGTACATTGAAGTCTCCAGTGTAGAGAACTTCGGCATGTGGGTGAGAAGATAGCAAGGATTCATGGCACGCGGCCAGATATTCAAATAAAGACACAAACTCGGTGGAATTTGGAGAACAGTAGCAGAAGCAAAGGAAGATAGTGGTAGTGGAGAGATAGACTTTTAGCCAGAGAACATCAAAGTCAGGAGATTCAAGGTCCATGAGCCTCGCAGTAGGCGTGTTAATATTGCAGTAGGCACAGACCCCACCTTTGGAACGAAAACAAGTATACAGATTATAGTGAGATTTGAAATGGGTCAGAGGAAGCATGTATAGACAGCTGGGTTTCAGATAGGAGGAGGAGGTTAGGGAGGAAAGTACCCAAGTGCTGTTCCACAGACGAAAGATTGGAGTTCTGCCCACGAATGTTAGAATAGTGAAGAGCGAAAGAACCAGATCTATTGGGAGGTGCCAGGTTATGGGCAGAACCATTACTACCACCAGGCGTGTCTGCCCTGTAAAGCTAGGTATTCTTCTCCTCCAATATTTGACACAAGCTTCAGTAAGGTATAATTCTGTGATCCAGGGAGAGCCTGACAGCATGCTCAAGGAATTCTCCCTTGGCAACTGAGAATGAGATAATTCCCAGAGATGACCTGTTTTCAAAACATTTTTCTAAGAAAGCAGTCAAAGGGATATCAAAAAGATAGGCTACAGTCCCTGAGAGGGTTGAAGATCTGTCCAGTTAATATTTTCCAAACAAATTTACAATCAGATACAGAAGCTTCCCTACTTACGAACAACCAAGTTAGAAATATTCGTAGATACGAACAAAAACCTACCCATTATTTAGCCATGTTTTAATGTAGGTATTACTGTACTGTATTATTAAATTATTATTACGGTATTAAAATTAACTCATATTGTAAACTTTATATTCATGTAGTAGGTAAGTGTCTTTAGCCTAAGTAACGTACAGTACTGCAAACATATGTACTGTACAGTACTTTTTTCCCTAAACACAACTTGCGAACAATTCTACTAATGAACAGACTTCTGTAACTTAACTCGTTCACAAGTTGGGGAGTGTCTGTAGTAGCTTCACAAGTAAAGGTTTTAGCAATATGCAGTCAAAAGATTGATTCCTTGAATCAAGCCCTCTCATAGCACCCATTGTATTCAAAAAACGAATTATGTCATAGTGATCAGACAAAGTGACTCCTCTTTATATATACATTAAGTTTCCCTCGTAGATGTGAGACTGGCTGATGTGGTCAAGTGGCAGGGTTGGCATGATTAAAATAAAATTATTTTAATCATGTGATTATAATCAATTATAATCACTGATTAAAATCAAAACATTTTTATTTCAAATAGATTATGGATACTGTCCACCACTATGACCTAAAACTTACAGACATATGAAATCACAATACACTAAGAGATTTCAGAACCTGTTCCTGGCTATTCAGGTGTGACTTGTACTGAATGTGTCCAAGAGCTTCTCACTCAGTGGGAATGTCAGCTTGGTATAGTTGGGGTTTGCACATACTTCTTGTTATTCAAATATATACCCGGTATGTATAGCTGTGATAAAGATATTTTGTATTCAGCCAGCATTATTCATTATTACCTCATAATTTGGTGTATTTATATATGGTTACTGTGGGATTACAAAAACAATACCGGTACATCTTTTGAACAATGATTATAGTTGGCAACTATTCTCAAAGCAGTATCTAGGAAAAATGTCAGATTGGTAAATTTACGGGAGAATTTTACTGGTACTGTAATCTCTTTGTCATTCTCTTTCCTTTTGTAGGTTTATGCCTAAAAAGACATTACTTGCATGCTCAGTCTGCATTTGTTACCACGAATACCTTGTCATTTATTACAATTTTCCATTGTTTAAAGTAACTAGTTGGCAACTATGACATGTGCCCAGGTTCCCAACATAACTGAGTTGTGACTTGTATGCAAGAAAGTACTGACACTGGTTACACTGCAATCATGTCTGCACCTGGCAGAAAAAAAAAGACCCAATACAGATTTCCTTTGAGAGAAAGAGAAAGGGTTATCGTGCTAGGGGTAAGAGCAGCAAAATAGAGAAAGGGTATAAGCACATTGCACAGAAAAGAAATGAATGCAATATTGTATAACAATCAAATATGAATAAGTAAATGGGTGAATTTTAAAAAAATTCAAAAAATCTATAATAGTCAAGAAATTCTCATTTTAATTACAAAAAATCGTTTTTTATTTTATTAAAAAAATCGGATTTTTTTCCAACCCTGTCGAGTGGTAGTGTGTATGACTTTGATATATCAAGTCGTTGGCTTGAGACCCACCATGGTCTGTGATTAGAAAGGGCATTCACTCAAGGTAACTGATACTCTGCCAAAACCAAGGTCCTTTGAGAGAAGACACCATCCTAGCCCAGCCCTTTATAGAAAAGAGTCTGTGACGTAAAACCGTATTGTCCCTGGTAGATACGAGAATGCGTCTTTCACAAAGGATATGATTTAGCAACCCAAAGCCAGAATCATTAATAATACACCTTTTGTTTCAAAAACAATGCTCAAAGAGGGGGCATAGGGACAGTGAAGAATATGTAATAACAAGACTTCTTGAGATATATATTTATAAATTTTTTATACTGTGGTTGTTTCTGTTTTCTAATAAACATTGAAATTGTCACTGCTTATTATTAACATGTCTACTCACTCTAACAAAAATACCAATGAAGTATGGTAATGCTTCTTCATTTTTCTTTTTAAGACTGACACTTGGGCAAAATCCTGATGCCTTGAAAGGATGCACAGCCTTACAGTTCAGGTAAAGTTCGTTTTTAGTATCATTTATTTTTTTTAAATTGAACCTTTTATCATTTCATAAATTGCTACTTTCTAAGAGATATTTAGATAGTTTTACAATGAATATGAACGTAGACCCAAACGAAGCTTAAAAGATGTGGTGCGGAACATACTTAATCCAGTAAACAACAACATCCATTACATCACGTGGATGAATACAGGATATTTCTTAAAGCTTCTGGAGATTCACACAGAATTCTTAATTGATACCTTACAAATGATAAGATGAAATGCATCCTGAAAATTATGATAGTGGAATTAGAAGTTTATTTCTCTTCCAAAATGTTGTATACAAGAGCTTTTTATTTTTTATGTGTGACACCGGATCTGGCAGAAAAAGTGCCCTCATCAATAATGGCCTGGACATGGAGAAAACATTAAGACAAAGGAAAAGAAAACGAATATGGACAAGGCAGAGATGAGGTAATGATACACAAAGGAAAAGGACAGACTGAGAGAATAGTCAAAGTACTGAGGACCTAGATATATGTCAGGATTAGGCCCTGAGATGCCGATAGATTCACTTTTTGAAGGAAGATGGGTTATAAGAATTAGGAAAGACAGAAGGAGGAGGAGAGTAAGTATATACTGGTAGTAATGGGATTTTATGATGTCTTTCCTCCCGATAAATATTCCTAGGAAAGGAGTGATAATACTACAAATTCTGAATCTGAATCAGGATTCAAGTTTGCCCAAAGGAGTCACTGAAGTTATTTTTTTTCACTAGCAGATTGGTGTCTCAGCGATATATTTATGAGGTTAAATCTAGGGAATCGTTTGATTCAGCACTAATACTCAAGGTGAAATTTCCTAATTCAAGACATTCCAGTGCAGTATGGATAAAAATTCATATGAAAACTCTCCCTACCACATTCATATGGATAAATGTAAATTTCAAGAAAAAAGTACATATTGAATGATGTGATACCTTCAATATGTTTATGTTTTTTCGGTGCATAAACATATTGAAGGAGACTGTGCAGAACAGGAGCCTCACAGAGGATGGGTAATGCAGGGGGTCTTCGACTTATGACATGCTCAACTTCGAAAATCCAGACTTAAAACAGACTCCAGGAAAGGGAATATTTCTTGATTTTCTAGCCATAACAAAACAAATAGCTGGGTAAATTAGAAATGTACAGAACTGTATTAAAAAATAATAATAACAATGGTAATATCATACAATATGCGAAGTATTGTCATCTGTTAATGTTATTTTTTTTTTAAATTAATAACTATAATAATAATAATAATAATAATAACAATAATAATAATAGTAGTAATAATAAAAGTAGTAATAATAATAATAATAATAATAATAATAATAATAATAATAATAATAATAATACAGTAATAGTAATAATATTATTATCATTATAATAATTATACATCTATGGACAGTCATAATAATAACAATAATAATAATTAAGGAAAAGAATAACAAAAGCCTATTAATACCTCTCCCTCTACTTATGAGAGGTTTTTCTTTTTCCATTGCTATAACAGGGGAAGAAAGTTATCATATACAAATTCCTCAAAATTCCTATTCTCTCCCATAATGCTATCCTATCCAAAGGAAAAGCTCACTGAACACAAAGAAAACTGACACTACAGTTACATTCAATTCCTCAAATAATATAAGGATATCTGCATTGCCAATGGCAGGACCTTTCATATGGTTTTTGCACATAATAATTCAAAGGACATTCATGGCAATTTGAAAGCAAACTTTGAATATTCATGGAAAAAAAGGGAATAAAATAATTTAAAAGTGTACAGCTTCGCTGACTTGTAAATTATATTCATGTAGCCCTCATAAGTTAGTTATGTATGGTGTTAAATTTACTCTAAGTATTTCAGGGAGACAAAAATTATCTCACGTTCCTCATTATTACTTCTTGTTTGTATGAATAATTAATCCCACATCTAGGCATTGTGTAACATTTATTTTCAAGCATTAACGTGGAAGTAAATTTTTTCCCTTAGTTACTATTTGTTTTCACACACCACCTGTAATATACTTTTCAATAAAACAGATTCCTCCACAACTTCAGTGTCTACTCACAGAAATCTACCATTATATTTAGCTTTGTGATATAGATCAAAATAGTAAGTTTTTAGGGGATAACTCTGATGTTTAAGAAGGAAAATATTTTATGAAATTAAAAACATGTTCGGTGGGGTCTATTTCCCTTCCAAGATATTTAAAATTCAATTCTTTTTCCAACTTTGGACCTATGTTTGTAATAGTTTTGACAGGGTGCAAGGAGATAAACAGAAAAAAACACTTTCAGGAAGGAAAAGGATATTTTTCCGAGTTTCCATGCAACCCACCAACTCCTACCCTCTAATTACTTCTTGGAAGATTTAGTCTTACAAGCTAGAATAGCAACAGGGTGCTGTCCCTTCCACCACTGTTACCAAGCAAGGTAACAGTGATGGATGGGGCAACGCATATTTTCTGAACTATTTATGAGTGGGTCCTAGATCCCTCATCACATGTGGAGCCTGTAAAACGAATCATCAACGTGACTATATGGCTGGAATTATTAGCTTTGTCTCAATTTGAGAGTGAACTGATTCTAGCTGGATATGCCTCTCATGTAGAGAAAAAATAATAATTCTGAAATCAGACAAGGGTAACAACAAGAAATTTAATTCACAAAAAAAGTATTTTAATTATTCTGTACTTACATTCTTCATTTTGTAGCCTGTAAGCTAAAGCTTGATCTTCGTGCATTAACCACTCACGGCACACTGAAAAACAATCATGAGTAATCAGGAGAGAGATATATATGTACATAATCTAGATAAAATGCAATTTAAAATAATCTTTTTTACAGTTTTCTAAACCAATACAAGTACAGAAAATGAAAACGAAATGTATACAAACTCAAATGATTAAAAATAAGACTGGGTATATATAATACAGGAGCAGCTTTGAGTCACAACCCTGAAATATTACATTATTACTTTATTAAAGTTTAAGTTCAGGTTTGGGTGAAGGAGAGGCAGCCAAAATACACCAAGGTTATTAGTGACATCTTTATGTATATACGCCATGAAGGTAAGATGGCAGGTCAACCCAGCACTTCTGTATGTGATCAAACTATGACTAAAATGCTACAACAATAACCCACTCCACTCTTTACTCTTTCTATAGGCACGACCACACTTAGGAGTCTAGGGCAGGGTTCTCAGTGCACATGGCTGTCCAGCATGGGCCACATTATACAAAACCAAGGGAGGCAACAATTTCCTTAACAACTCTGATATGAGTGTGACCCATGCCAAGGGACTGATCATTCTCCACCCCGCAGATCAGGCCTGAGGGAATATGGCAAAAGGATATTAAACTCAACTCTTAAACTAGATATCTGTAAGTACCATAAACATAACACTAAAAGCCTTGAATAGCACATCATAATTCAAATCTGAAAACTTTAAGTGCTTCATCAAAGAGACATAAGATATATTATAATCCATCAAAGTTTGGATACAGAATCTTGAGAAAATGACCTATGACCACAGTCATAGAAAACAACCATAAGACCAATGTAATTATTAAATGAAACCTTGTATGCCATAAACACAATACCAGTACTGTAAATGGATAGTACATAAAAGTTAGACAATTTAAAGTTAAGCATGCAAAAGACAAAAGTTCTTTCAGTAAAATTACTAAATAGGACAGCAAAATATTACATAAAATACTCATTAAGATTTAGAGTAGAAAAAAGTTAACACGAAAAGTACCTAAAATTACACAAATTACAGATTAGACACACTTACATATTAAAGTTATTTAATAAGTAACACCTACTCTTCAATTTTTATTTTCTACAGCTCTTTATGCTGTATTTTGTGATATTACAGCTGAAACCTTAAAAATCGTTTAAGTTGTAGTAGATTAGCCCATGGCACCAGTCGCCTGTTGCAATATTACAAATGAAGGTTTTATAGACTTAATTAGGACTGGCCAGAACAGCTCAAGGCTAAGTCTTCCTTCACTTAAGGCAATCTTCCTATGCCTTGCAGATTTCTTACTAACTTTTCATATCTGACAAGACACAACACTCCTCATTTATTTCTTTTCTTTCTTTCTCATCACTACAATAATTAAGAAAAGTTCTAAACTCATGGTCCCCAGTAAATGGCAATGAGAGATGCTAAGAATGTTCGAGGATATTGTTGACTCCACTATAGGTGTGAGGTTTGACAAATCCTGGTGGTAGTAATGGTTTTACCCTCAACTTTGCTCCTCGATAGATCTGCTTCTTCCACTATACAATCTGCTAACATCCATGAGCTGATCTTGAATCTAAAAATCTATGGAATGGCAATTAGGTACATTCCTCCCTAACTGCCTCCTTCTCTCTGAAACAAAGCTGTCTAGCCATGCATTCCCTTAACCCACTTCAAATCTCTCAATACAACCTGCATTCTCATTTCCATTCCAAAGGTAGGGTCTGTGCCTACAGATACACCTGTCCAATAGCTCATAGAACTAAAATTTCCAAATTTCAATGTTATCTGGCCATAGATCTATTTTTTCACTACCACTTTATTTCTTTGCTTCAGTCACTGCTCTCCTACCTCCCCTGTCTTTGTGTCCTTCTTTGAGTATTTCTCCTCTTGCAATGAGTACTTGTTATCTGCTCTCCCACAAGCTGAAGTTCTCAACATAGGAGACTTCAATGTACATTACAGTATGGCTTCATTCTACTCGCACTTTTTTCTTTCACCCAAAATTTGGAGCAGCCTATCAAACATCCAATACGTACTCATAGTCACCACAACAATGCAGTTAATATTCTTGACCTATTCTTTACTGCTAATCCTACAAACTATTCATTTTCTGTTTTTTCACCTCTTGGTAATTCTCACCAGTCTCTGGTCTCAATCTCTTCTCTTTTCATGCCCCCCAACAGCGTTCCCTCCTACCCAGCACCATCTTTGGCACTACAAGCACACCCAACATTATGATTTGTATAACTTTCTCTTTGTTTTGTCATAAGATAACAACTCCTTTTGGATCTGTGACACTGATCAGGCAGCCCAAAAACTTGCCTCAATCATAACCTCAGGAATGGAGGCATATATCCCCTCCTCTATCAAGACTTTCTATCCTTCTAATTCTTAGTTTGACCATGCCTGCTCCATGGCTATTCAGGTCAGGGATTGGGCATACTAGTCATTTAACTCATTAAGCTTTTATTACAACAAGAAACCGTTTCCTTCTCATTTGTTCTGACAGTTCTACCGCTTGCTCTCCCACTGACAAAAAAACCCTCTTTGGCTTACGTTTTTCTGCCAACTCTTCCATAAGCAATGCCAGTGGACCTCACAAGACTCCATCAGTCTCAATATTCATTCCTATTAGTAGAGGTGGTATCTTACTTACAATTATGTTAGGTTCTCACCAATTGGTCAAACAACATCTCGGGCAGTAGGCGAACCATTAAATCAACGAGAAATATGGTAGATAAGGGACAACAATGTAATGTATACAAACAGTATATTATCTCAAGTCATAATCCTAGGGCTTTTATTTTATCTATAGAGCAAACATTTATTGATTCATTACTACTATAACCCAATTATAAACATTTCTTTGAGAAATAATGTTATACAGTAATGAGGAAAAAAAAAAGTTACACCATATACATATTACTTTTGGCAGGTTTCCTTTACTACACCTCCCATATTCTTTTATTTTTTTTATCTTTCTTTCCCACTCTCATTAGGACTATATTTACATAATTGTTTATTATAACAGGTACAGGTATTTGGTATTCTTACATATCATTAAACATGATCTTATAACTTAAATATAATATTCATAATTTTTATCTATTTTTAGTTTGATAGGTATATATACTTTTATTTTTTAAACATTCTTTTATAATTTAAATACAATATCAGAGATAATTATTGCTTTTTCCATAGTTGTTTAGAAATTTTTTTTTCTCTTTATTTCTTTAAAAATTATTTTATGCTTTAAATATAACTTTAATCATTTTCAGTTTTTTCATAGTTTACTTTAGGGCGTTTTTTATATTCAATATTTCTTTTCACCTTTATAGTATCTATTCATTCCTTAGTAGCTATATAGCAACCCATCTATAAATATTTTCTAAATAAAATTACTTCAGGGTCAAAAAATAAAATATATAAAACATCTTACAATCTACATATGAACTTTTGAACATTTCTACACAATGAAAGGCATGATCAGTGAATGAAGGCTAAAATAAATAAATTCAAAATATAAAACATGTTACACATTTTGTATATGGAGTGATTGAAAGCAGTGTTCAGGGGGGTAGCCCTGGGCACTTCAGAAAATTCTTAAGTGTTCATTTATTTATTATCTTCAATTTCATGATATGAACAAAAAGCATTTTGTACCACTTAGTCAGTCACTTTCTTCTTCCAAAGTGACCATCTCTACATTCTCTCTCTCTCTCTCTCTCTCTCTCTCTCTCTCTCTCTCTCTCTCTCTCTCTCTCTCTCTCTCTCTCATTACGACTGTTTTTGTTGCTAGTGTACTCTTTTGTACAGTACAGTTAGGTATTCTATTTTATTTTTTATATAGTACTGTATATTTCTAATTTACACGCATATGTCTTAGCTATGTATTATGATATTCGCAGTTTTTTTTATTTTTCATTTATGTTATTAAAGGTATCCTTGAAAGATACAGTGCTGTAGCCACACTTTTAAAAATATCAGCTTCCAAAGGGAAAGTTTTTAAATATTTTTTATTAATAAGATTTTACCCAAAACACATGCCTCAAATGACCGCATAACTACGTCGTCATAAAGTATTAGTTTCGTAATTCTGCCCACAGGTAAGCAGTCGATGAAACTATCAGATTATACAAGAACAATCTCACCTACAATTATCTGTTAAATATTTTCAGATTCTTTAGAACCATACTATGTATCTATCGGTGCAAAAAGGTACTCAGATACTGTATGCATATAATGGTCTGGATATATATTCTTTACAAAGAAGACGCAAATTCCTTTTTAGCGTGTGTATTCCTTCAGTTTGGCTAATGTACTACACAACAAGACAGTCTTTTACAACATCTCTATACTGCAGCAAGAACTTACATAGCCTAATTTAGTAACTTTGTGTCTTTATTGTATCCTTTCATTTTGTTAGTTTGTTTCACTTTTATTTTATATTATTTGTCTAAATATATAAATACTTCCATGAGAAGAGTTACATAAAGAGGTGTTAATAATATTAATATTAAAGTATTTTATCAACTTCGTGGTGCCCCCTGTATCAGGTTGTTGTAGAGACATTGAGAGTAAGATGTGGATGCACGACAGTCATTATCGTATGTTTAAGGAGCCAGCACTCATGCACGCTGCATGCAACATGAAAATATCATAAGTTTTATAGTTTTTTATAATTTATTTGGAATGCAAGGGTGTATGCATATTGCATACGTCATAACTGGAGGAATATGCTCAGTACCTGCATACACAATATAACCAAGATGATTTTTCCAAATCTAGCTCTTATCTTACACAGACCCAAGGGAAGACTTGGGGGAATGACAGTCTTTTGATATCACAGGCATACTACACAAGCGCTAAATTTTCTTTTCCCAGCGCTCTACTATTACTCTCCTGGTGTGCATTCACCACTTTTATTTGCAAACCAATCACTAAGTATCTGACTTCCAGACGCAGCCAATCAGCTCTCACTTAATGTTAGTGGAAATTCTTCATTAGCCACAAGGTAGGTTACAAGATTTGGTCTAATATTTACTTGCAAATTATCAACTTGCAAAGTTAGGAATTTCATATTAATTACCTCACTGAAATCTGACAACAGTTCTTTAAATACTTGAAGTAATATTTTTACACTGGTAATGACCGTACCTGGTCCATTTTCTCATTATCATTTTCAATGGACATCAGAATTGACAATTAATTAAAAGGCCAGTTTATTACCTTGTTCCAATGTGATAAATATATCTTAGTAGTACCTAACACTGAATTTCTACCTATATCATAATCCTAAAGAATCTGTTTTGTCACTGATATTTCCATGGATTACATTTTGACATATTTCAAAATATAGGTTTTTATAATTTTCCGGACATCGTATTTTTACAATTGCTTTAAATTATTAGGGTTTCCTTGTATTGTTATATCTTACTTCCAAATGCAATTATATATCTGATGTATTATATATCTTACAGATTTTTAAGGCCACCAACCGAATTTCTCTTGTACCTCTCCAACGCTTGTAGTGCACATGCTCATTTTGTTTATTCAGTATTATTCCACCTCATTCATTTGTCCGCTGACTTTTCCTGCTTATTTAGTTCATACGTTCCCAATCTAAACCAATCCTTAACCATTTATATTTTAAATGGAGCAACTCGCAATTCCATCTAATTTTTTTGCCTTACAAACAAAAAAGTGCAAATCAGACTTGAATATCCGGTGGTATTAGTTCTCACTTCTTTATTTTTTAATGGCATCTTCAATAAGTGAGGGTAATATTTACTTTCTGAATAAGGTACGTACTCTTAGGCACTTATAATATACCCCCAGTTATAAGAGGAGGAAGAAGGCAATGCATTTGACACTGGGATAGGTGAGGTTTGGTAAGTTAAGTGGGGGTTTGGCAGTAAAGCCCCACTTAGGGATAGTACTTTTTTAAATGTTTTAGATATATGTCAGCTTTATTTCACTCATAAACTGCAAATTTTAATGCTTTATTCCACCCAAACACCCTGAATTCCCAAACTCATTCCTATATTGATAAATAATAGAAGCATTCGAGTTGATAATGGACAACACAGTTTTTCAGTGCTTTTTTGGTGTATCTTCAACACTTAGTAGCTTCTTTAGTCAGAAACTGTCAGTTTTTGTGATATCTCCCCACCTAAGTGACTCAAAATTCCGACTTCACACTCTCTCCTACTGCTGATGGAAGAGTAAAGAGAATCATAAACACTACCCATTTTCGGAGGAAACGAATATAAATCATTGGGGAAAAAAATAAAAAACCACTGGAACATCTAATGCGAATTATCAACACCTTGGGTGTGTGAAAATAAACACATAATACTATTTCATATTAATAATAGGCATTACCAAGGGGGCCGCTGTGGCTCAGCGGTAGAGTAAGTGAGCTGGGAAGCAATTAACATGGGTTCAAGTCCACCCATGACTTTAGGGTGGACATTCACTTGTAATTCCCCAACTCCAACCTGTCTGTGCACATCCCCATTCATAGTGACTAATTGCAGTTATGATTCGTTTTATCCACCCCTTCCATATCCTACCCAAGAGATCAGTGTTACCACCACTTCTTGAAATGTGCCACACTGCTCTATAAACACCCAACTTCACCCAGTTACGGTATGTAATGCTTCAAATTTAAGCTAGGTTCGGTTAATTGGGCTAAGTTAGTTAAGATCTGTTCAGTTAGGTTAATTAGATTAGATAATTTTAAGTACCCACTTATATCAGACTGTCGTAGGACTTTTGGGCTAGGTGTCAAAGGAAACATTGAACACTCTCTCCAGAGTGTGATAGGATGAGGCTTATGTTAAAAAGGGTCGAAGATGGATAGCTGGTCCCATGGGACTCGGCATCTGGCGTTCAAATATTTCAAGAGGGTGAGAGATATAAACCAGTCCTTTATTCCCCATACAAGCCACGCCCCTGCCCTTGGGGTATTTCAAGAACCACCCAGGGCAGGCACAGTGAGTTGAGTTAGAGACCGGGCCTTGCCAGCAGCAGAGTTAACACAGTACAGCTGAGTTAGCCTCCCCCTTTCTGGGGTGGGACTCAGGAATTAGTCGTGACAGGAACTGTAGTAATAGGAGCTCTGAGTACATAGATGTTAAAATAAGAATAAAAGTAATATAAGGAAGATGTCTTTCACCAACCACGCTACCATAATAATAAGTATATATAACGTAAGAAGAAATTACTCTACGTCAGTGGTGACACTCGGTGGGATACTACCTTACAAATTGGTGTCATTAGATGGGATAATAAAACCTCTACGTCAGTGGTGGACAGCTCGGGATCAATCCACGCCGACACTTTACCGAAGAGAAAGAAGAAAAAAAAAAATAGAAGTATAAAAAAATATATAGCATCTATGGAAGAAAAGTACAAGTGAAGAAACTTCAAGACGCTTACCAGCAGTGAGAGAGTGACACCGAGAAAGTCAGAGCTCCCCCTTCATTTACAGTATCATATTATGAGATCCAGCCACTCTCCCCCGCCTCCGTATTGGCAAGGCCCCTCCCCAGCAGTAAAAGTATCAACGAAAGTATTTATGGAAGATACCGTCGCACTGAGCCAAAGTGTGACCGCGGCATTGAGTGAAAATGCCCATTACAAGAAGTATAAGTTGCCGGATCCGACCAAGAAGATGGCGATTCGTCGATTTTACTCGAGAGATAGAGAATTGGACGGGAACCTCCAGCGCCCAGAGAGGAAAACCCCCTCCTTCCTTGCCTTCTGCCATGGAGTTTTTCAGGACCACCTCCTTAAAATAGCTAAGTACTTGTGATCTGTATCCAGTGAGTAATGGGACAATTAGTAAAAGAAATTGAGGTCGGTGGACGTCGCCATTTTATCTTGTAGTTATGCTTTGACTCAGCCAACCCGCCTATAAGGGGTGTGGCGCTTAATAAGTTGATAAAAGTAGAATTTCTGTACCCATTACTAACACGGATAATTTGTACTAATAGCTATAAGCAGTAATAAACTCCATTTTTGTTATAATTTGAGTAATATAAAGAATTTGCATTGGAAGTGTGTTCCATTTATTTGTATTAATGCTTAGATTGAATTTTAAGAACGCGAATGTATCGATTTTTAATTGACAAATTTAACGCACGTGAAATCACTATTACAGTATATTAATTTCTTAAGTGTAAGAATTATAGTGAGTAATATACTTGAATCTGCTTTTAAGGTTTTACTTAGAACACGTGTGATTTTCGAGAAAGGAATGTGGAAGTGACCATTCGATCTCCCAACCTCGTTATTATAAATCTGTAGTAATTGTACTGATCCTTGATATTTTAAAGTACGTGTAAAATCATTTTTATATAAATTTCTTAAAGCGTAAGAAATAGAGTGTTAAGATTGCGCCTGTTTTCAAGGTTCTTTCTTTTTTGTTTGTTTTTTTTATCCGCGGGAGTAATGTTTTAGCGAAAGAAAGACATAAATGACAGATTGTTTTTTAATGTTGTTATGATGAAGGGATTAACATTACGATACGTGTGTGGCATTTTATTTTTGAAGAATATGAAATTTTGTGATATTGTTTAGAGATGAGTTTTTTTATTTCGCGCTATGCAGGCGAAAGTAAGAGTAAATTAGAGTAATTTGTGCTGTCCTAGAATAGGGAAGGTTTTTCAGTGTCACCCAAACGTAGCTTCAAGGGAGTAGAATGTTTGTTTGTTCGTTAGAATGGGACTTAGGACTAGTGAGGCAGTCTGTGACCGTGCGGCCCAACCGAGATTTCACCCTTACTCTTCTTACAACCAACGTTGTAAATTAAAGGGAATTTTACAGAAAGGGGACGATTGTTTTGTAAGTGATGCAGCGAGTGAGGCAGAGAATGAGTATGAATGACTGGGGGTATAATGGGGGGTTGCTCTAGGGGGTGAAATCGCGGAAAGCACCGTTAGGAAGCATGATTGGGGAGTCTGCGAGGATCGTTCCCCTGCTCCGCCAGGTCCTTCTGCATGCCATATCAGAGTGTATTTATGGGAGGTGATGCGCTGTTGCAATATCTAGTGAGGGATATGTTTGAGAAAGTAATTCTCCACCTGCCCAGATATGGTTGAAATGCCAAGTTTGTTTTATTTTTGTTTTGTCCCCTACTCCACCATTGAGATTATTATTCGATTTCCGAGAGATTCCAAGATAGATGTTACGTGATAAAGGACGTGAATCTATGAATGATTCTTTATTTTCTTTGCTAGCTGCAGTATATACATTATTTGTCTGAAGAGATATGTTAAATTGATAAAATAAAACTTTGCGAGTTTTAGCCATGATAATGTTTTATCAAAATTATTTCAGCTTGGTCATAAAGAAAGAGTGAGAGCTGACACGAAATGACAACAAGAATGTTACACAGCTGTATCCCGTATTTGAGAGAGCAGAAGTTTATCCAGAAGCCAAAAGAACAGGGGAGAAAACAGCGCCCACATGCGCACCCCCGTAAAAGCAAACAGACAGAGCAGTTATAAGTCAAATTCGAGATAGTAAAAGAATATATATATTTTATGTTTGAATTGTTTATGTACAACTCCGTACGAGATTTTGAAACTTAAGCAAAATGCCTTCATTACTGTTGCTAATGAAATATACTTTTTGTTTTTATTATTGCATACACAGGGACGGACTTTTTATATTTTTTCAGATTCCCGTTTTTGTTATATAGTTTTTGTATTGAAGAAATCTTTAAAATCTTATTTAAAGAGTTTTGGAAAAGATTATCTAGAGATAACTATGGTTAATCCCTATCATTTTCATGACTTTTAGATTACAATTGAGCTAATTAAAGATAATTGAGATTATTAGAGATTATTTGCTGAGTTTTAAAGTTAAAATTAATGACACTTAAGTCCTTTTTAAGAAGTTGTTAAGAAAAAGATATTTGTACTTTTGTTGATAGTAGTAGGGATAGTGTCACATATGATTTTAATCTTTTGTTTTAATTTCATCAGAGTGGGTGCGCTCCGACTCAACCCTCTGATTTATAGCAAGAAAAGAATTGTCATTATAGACGAGGATGTGTATGCTGTTACAGTAAAGTCCTTATCAAGATTAAACAGAAAGGAATGGATTTATGCTTCGACAGTTCTGCAGTTGTACACTAAGTTCTTTTTGCTTTTGTTTTTGTTAATGAGGGAATGAGAATAGCCGCTGACAATAAACGTAAGACTCTATCGATAGTCATTGCTAACGTTTGTTCACGTTCATTTGTTTATTTATTTTATTATTAGAGATACTCTGCGACACTTTTTTATTTTCAGTACAAGTTAAAAGGAAGAGGCCCGTCTCAGCTGACACATGTGTGGAGACCACGACGTATTTCGAGGTCGCCCAGCCTCACCCTCTCTCTCTCTCTCTCTCTCCTCTCTCTCTCTCCTCTCTCTCTCTCTCTCTCTCTCTCTCTCCTACCTTTCACTCGACTCTGAGCCTGACAGAGGCTCCGTTCAATGCTAAAAGAACGTTGCTGCCTTTGATTTTTTGTGTGTGTTTTTTTCCAGCGAAGCTAGGCGATAATTGTGCCTACATTTCATTGCAGTCAATAGATTGTTGCATGCTGTTATTGCATAAATACTGATAAGACATCGGTAGTACCGCCATTTGCATAAATATTTTTGCCACATGTCGCAACTGTTTAGAGAATAGATAGAACTCCCATTGACAAATTGTGGAGCCAGCGAGTTGCCACTTATGCTCTATATATATACATTGATTATGACAGCAGGAATTTAAATATTAAAAGAGACTGTGTTAGAATGAGCATTGCTATGAAGTATAAGTATAGAACTCTGTTCTTACTTCTGAATGCCAGTCTCCATTGTATATATATTGATATTTCTGATTTAGTATATTTATTTTTATTGTTTATTATTCTTATTTTTAGATCATGATTATTAGTAATGTTATTATGTTGACTGATATTGTTGCTATCTCTCAATGGACTGTTGCTAATTATTATTTTTGAAATGAAATCAGCAGTAACTTGATGATTTGTATCTTTTATCTGAATTCATACTTGATGTTACTGTAGCCACCGCTAATAAGAATGTTTCTTTAGTGGCTTTTCTCAGCATTTAATGATTGTTCTTTTTGACATTTATAGTAGAGTAATGCTATGTAGCAGTTGCTAAGCCCTAAGTATCTTGGAATAATAATCTAGTTGTGTAGACACATACCTTCCATTACCACCCTATTCCTAGGCAGCCCCGACCTGCAAGTTCTAAAAGTCTTTAGATTTTGTCCGCTCAGACAAGTCCCTAGTGCCCATTGAATAGAGATTGCAATCACTTGCAGTTGCAGGGGAGGCAAAGTATAGCCTCGATTACCAACGTATGGCCATTGTTGGTACCCTGAAGTCATAGGGAACCTTTCTTACAACTGTAGTAGTGACAGAGGTTCAAATTTTCATCCCGAGATCTGCTTCGAAGGTACGTGTGGATGGCCGTACGGAAGAGAATCGCTGTGACGTTGCAGGTCTCCTGCGTGGTGGTCTTAGTCAAGATCGGCCGAGGGCGGGACGAGGAAGCCAGGCTGGAAGGATTAGAAAGGTGCCGAATCCTTCCTTTTTGTCTTGCCTATCCGAGTAAAGGAGATATGGTAACAAACCTGGGCCTGCAGCAAGGACGGCGAGGGAGTGAAAAAAAATGAATCCCCGAGGGAAACCGTGGAATCGCGCCTAGCAAGAATTCATGAGCAAGGGACAGAGAAAAAACAAAAGTCGTCCTAGACAGAGAAAATGAAAGTCGTCCTAGACAGAGAAAACAAAAGTCGTCCTAGACAGAGAAAATAAAAGTCGTCCTAGACAGAGAAAACAGTCCTAAAAAAATAAGTTTTAAACTACTTTAAAAAACCATGTAATCTTGATGAAATCCCAGAAACAAGGAAATCCCCATACATGTCATAACTGTGGTGAAAAGAGAGGAAAAGAAACACAGAAATATTTTAAAATATTTTAATAATACCTTTAGAAGCCACGTTAACGCGTTGATGGGATTCAAACAGAAAGAAAAATAATCCCTATACATGTCCAAACTTTAGTGAAGAGAGAAAGAAGGGTATTTAAAAATCCCTTATTAGTTAATTAAAATTACCCCCGTATTAGAACTGAAAAAATGGGAAAGAAAATGTCCCCACCGTCTTTGTCCACTGTGCTAAAAGACAAAATATTTTTATTTTTATTTTTATTTTTTTTTGTTTTACTAGCTTTAAGATAATTTTAAGCGAAAACTCAGAGTCTCCCTTAGATAAAGTTTTGAATAAGTGCCATTGATAAATTGTATGATTTGCACTAAGATTAATAAGTTGTTTTTCTGCTTAAATAATATTAGTGTTTTGTTTTAGCATTATTATTATTTGAATTATGATTTAATCTTTGTGTCCATTAAGTTCTCCTATCCATTGGTCTCTGAATAGTAATTGAATATGGAAATAGTGAATGTTTTAACTTTACTAAAAGTAACAAATGTTTTGTTTGAGGATAAATTGTATGATTTGCACTAAGATTAATAAGTTGTTTTTCTGCTTAAATAATATTAGTGTTTTGTTTTAGCATCATTATTATTTGAATTATGATTTAATCTTTAGGTTCATTAAGTTTTTATATTAATTGGTCTCTGAATAGTAATTGCATATCGAAATAGTAAGTGTTTTGACTTTACACACAGTAAAACATGTTTTGTTTCAGGAGTAGTTTTAAGGCCAAATTTTAAAATAAATTAATGCCCATAGTAACAATAAGAGTAGAAATTATAAGATAAGGTTTCTTATAGAAATTACTATTGATGTTATGGTCTATTGCATTTTACATGTTTATACATGCTAATACTCTACTTAATTGTTTGCTAATGTTCTAAATGAGTCATAATTTTACTGTAATTAACTCAATTTTGTCTTTTAAAGAAACGAGAGAAGTAGATGAATTAATGTTTTGATTTAAACTGACTTTTGATCTTAATTAATGTTTGATATTAGTTACACACTGAAATTATACTATATATATGTTATGTTTGTATAATTTGTTTAGGGTTCATAGAAATAGGATTTCTTAGATGATAACTTAAATAATTCGGCCCCGTTTTTATTGTAAACAAATGTTAGTTAGGATGATGAAACTGAAATAAGAGATATTTCAGTGTGGTGGGGAGGGATGTCGTAGGACTTTTGGGCTAGGTGTCAAAGGAAACATTGAACACTCTCTCCAGAGTGTGATAGGATGAGGCTTATGTTAAAAAGGGTCGAAGATGGATAGCTGGTCCCATGGGACTCGGCATCTGGCGTTCAAATATTTCAAGAGGGTGAGAGATATAAACCAGTCCTTTATTCCCCATACAAGCCACGCCCCTGCCCTTGGGGTATTTCAAGAACCACCCAGGGCAGGCACAGTGAGTTGAGTTAGAGACCGGGCCTTGCCAGCAGCAGAGTTAACACAGTACAGCTGAGTTAGCCTCCCCCTTTCTGGGGTGGGACTCAGGAATTAGTCGTGACAGGAACTGTAGTAATAGGAGCTCTGAGTACATAGATGTTAAAATAAGAATAAAAGTAATATAAGGAAGATGTCTTTCACCAACCACGCTACCATAATAATAAGTATATATAACGTAAGAAGAAATTACTCTACGTCAGTGGTGACACTCGGTGGGATACTATCTTACAAATTGGTGTCATTAGATGGGATAATAAAATCGCTACGTCAAGACATAACACACACAAAAAATAGTGATTTCCCAAAAAAACAATGATCACATTAATTCAACACACACTAAAACCTATCAGAATAAATAACTTAGTCAAAATAGTGAAGGGGTACATAAAACGAATCTTAACCATTATTGCAACACATAAAACGCTGTATTATCATCATATTGCGAGGAATCACCAAACTTTCCTGGGGCTCTCTTTCTCTTTTCCCTTGCATTGTCTGGTGAGGATAAGGCCACATTAAGCAGAATATATCTGGTCAATGATTTCAATTAATTACTTGGTGGTATGGGAGGAAATTATTACGATTGGTGGTTGGGGGAGGGCATAGGAACTTTATTTCGTAAAGAGGGAATGGTTACTTTGGTAGAGCACAGACTAAAACCGGGGAAAATTTTAGATGAGGGGATTACAAGTGTCGAAAAAAAAATTGTTTTTGGTGCATCCTAACCTAACCAAACCTAGGGGAACGCGTTCTCCCCATCTGGGGGCTGTATTTACATAAATAAAATGCCATATTCCATTAATGCACCTAACTAAAATAGCAAATAACGATGTTGCAACAGAGAGGTTGTATCAGGACAAAGAATGGCCCTCCTAAAATTGGTATAACCTTGTGATTAAAAACAATTTGGTATCGGCTACCTTCTGTGACTCTACCACGCTGTGGAAGATCTTCATGATTTTGACCATCTGCCATGGCTTGCACTTGGAACTCAGCCATTATGAATGATTGCACTGAGCTCCCGAAGCAACACAATAACCGAGTTTCTGAACGGGAACTGGAAACACACATACAACAACTCACACCCTGACTGAAGTTTGTTTTGTTTTGGTGCTATGAGCACACTGTTGCCAACATGAAAATCACCCCATCTGAAACAAGGTCAAAGAGATTGTTACAATAATAATAATAATAATAATAATAATAATAATAATAATATAATAATAATAATAATAATAATAATCAATAATAATAATAATAACAATAATAATAATAATAATAATAATAATAATAATAATAATAATAATAATAATAATAATAATAATAATAATAACAATAATAATAACCGAAAATATATTTCAGCAAAGACATCCAATAAAATTTATTTTTACAAGACTAGATAAATAGAGCATTGTTGCCCTTTAGCGGGCAAAGAGTCTGAACAGGGTGCTTAATTCGTCATTTTTGGTGACATGCCGGCGCCCATCAAATGTGTAAATTATGCTCACGTCACTTTTTTTTTCTTTGATGTTCTCCCTTTAGGGTGAGCGGACCTTCCCTTGTGGCCCACAGGTGGGGTAAGAGTTTGTTGATTGTAGGTGGTATTCACTCTTGCGGGCAAATGGGCTTTCCTATTTGGTGAGGAGGTGGCGTGAAATCTTGTTATGGTTCTTAGGCAGGGTGATTCGCTGAAGATCAGTGGTGGCTTTGTACCACCAAGTGGAGGGGGAGCCAATGTCTGTGCACTGGTTGTGTTTAGTTATTAAAGCATTAAGGAGTGACAAGGTGGCTTTATTTTTTATCTGTTGAATCCCAGGAGGCAGAGATATTTGGATTTCTGCTCAGAGAGTGGCTTGTTTGGCAGCTTGATCGGCTTCCTCATTTCCCTTGGTGCCGACGTGGCTGCGAATCCAGGCAAGAGTGATGGCTTTTCCAAGGCTGGTCGCCCTGTGGTAGTGACTGAGGATGGTGGTGATGATACGTACATTGTCTCTGAGGAGTGGCTTCTTGATGGCCTGTAAAGCGCCTTTAGAGTCAGAGAGAATTAGGGCATGGTCAGCTCCTTGCTGGATGAAGAAGTCGAGGGCGTTGGCTATGGCAACAAGCTCAGTCTGGAGCGATGAGCAGGAGTTTGACAGTCTCAAGGATACGACGTGGTTTCCAGTGGTGAAGGCGGTGGCTGAGGCTCCAGTTTCTTGATTTACTGAACCGTCAGTGTAGTAGACTTGAGAGTTTGGCCTGCTCCAGCTCTGAATTTTGTCCTTGTACATGTTTTTAAGGACAAGTCGGTTTACTAAGCTTTTGGGGTTGTCAGGGAGCTTGATCTTTATGTCGAGTGGTTGGTCATTCCATGGGGGTGGGCATCTGTATTCAGGAAGCGGAGTGTCCTGTATCTTGGCTAGGATGCTCTCCCTGACTGGCAGTGCTTGCAGGCTAGCGCAGACCTTGGCTGCCCAGGTTCTAAGATGGTGGTTGGGGTGGCGATTGAGGGCTAGATGGAGATTAGTGCCAGCGAGGCATTTATTTTGGGCAGTGGTGGTTTTGGCCACAAAGAGGGTCAGTCTTTGCTGAGCTCTGAGTTTGAGTGGCATGAGTCCAGATTCCATCTGGATGTGTTCTCTCTTGGTCCACATGGGGGCTCCTAGCATGGTACGTATGGCGTTGCTTTGAATTACTTCTATCTTGTCCCACTGTTGGTCTTTTAGTAGCCAGAGTGTGGGACAAGCATAGTCTATGAGGCTGCGTATGGCTTGTACATAGAAGCTTCTGAGGACATTAAATGATGCACCATTGTAGAGGCCCAACATCCGACGAAGGACCGCTTGTCGCTGGCTGCACTTGTCGCGCAAGTGTTGAATTTCAGGTCCAAAGGTTAGTCTGCCGTCGATGATTACACCCAGGTATTGGTGCTTGGTAACCCAGTCCACAGGCTCATTACCTATGACCAGATTAGTGTCTGGTCTCCACTGGTGGATGGGAAGGGCCTTGGTTTTGCGGGCATTGATTTTAACTCCGAAGGAGATGGAGGCTTGATGAATCTTGGTGAGGCAGTGCTGTGTCTTGTTAGAGCTTCTGTCGCCTATTGTGACAAGGGCAAAGTCATCCGTAAAGTTGAAGAGTTTGGCTCCATGTGGTAGAGCGATGTCCATGAAATTTCCCATGAGACAATTAAAGAGGAAGGGAATAAGGATTCCACCGTGGGGGGGGTCCCATTTTCGTGGTATTGTAGGTGGAGTAGTGCCCATCTACTCTGACTCGTGCACTACGGTTTTGTAGACTCTGCTTGATCCATGAGAGAAGGGTACCTTTCATCTGCTTTGAAACGAGAGCTGAGAGTATTGCCGGCACATTCGCTAGTTCAAAGGCCTTCTCTAGGTCTAGAAAAACGATGTATCCACGGCAGTTGTTGATAAATGATAGCATGGAGGCTATGCATTCTGAGGTGCCTAAGCCAGGCTGGTAGGCAAACATGTTTTCTGGGAAGGGTGGGCATTTCCAGCGGACTCTGCTAAGTACCATCTTTTCTGCCGTCTTAATCAGGCAGCTTAGGAGGGAGATGGGGCGAAGGTTGTCGGGGTCCTGTGGTTTTGGGATGGGCTGAATGTCTGCTCTGTTCCATGAGGCTGGTCTGATTCTTCGTGTGTATGTCGAATTGATCAGACAGAGCAGGGCAAGCTCCCCTTGGGGCCCCATATTTTGAATCATTGTGTATGTGATTCTATCAGCACCTGGGACTGTGTTCTTAGAGCTTTTGCTTACTCTCAGTAGCTCAGTCAGAGAGAATGGGGCATCTGTTTCGTCTTCAGTGTTGATGGCCTCTTCTATTTCTTCCCATCTTGAAGTGGTGAGGTCCTGAAGAGTTGTTCTGGTGGTGATGGGGAGCTGGTTGGAGCTTGCTCTATCCGCGAATTTGACGGAAAGTCATTATGCTGCCCTGTTAGGATCCCTGTGGGGGATAATTTTAGGAGGTTTTCCATTAGCAAAGGAGTCAATGCTCCTCCACATCTGGCCCACAGAGGTGTGAGCATCTAGGGTGGAACACCATTCTAGCCATTTTTTCCTCTTAATGTTGCGTGTCTCTTCATGGACATGTTCTTTGACTGCCTAGGAGTCTTCAGTGCAACCTTTCCTGTGCATTTTCTGGATGACATTGAGCTGGTGATATATATAGAAGACTGTTTTAGTGATAAAGTGTTGTAGTGTTCCAATTAAGTGAAGTGATCCAGCCACAAGGCCCCTATATTTTATTAAACTAAATTGACAAACAGTGCAAGTGATATATACCTAGTGAAATCTGTGATATCCATGACTAGTTGTTAGTCATGGCCTCTGCCGCTTCTCCTGCTCCCCCCAGAGGGGAGAATGGAACTCGACCCCCCTCAAGATGGGTGGACGGTTGTGGAAAAGAAGAGGCCAAGGACGTCCTCTGGCAGTAGCCATGAGAGTGCTGCTGTCCCAGTTCCCCCCCAGCCCCAAAGACCGATAGAGAGCCCATATCAAAGTTCAAAGTTCAGACTCCTTCCACTAAAGAGGCATATGACCTAATCAGAGAGTTGGAAGACCAACTCACCGAGTTTGGCTGCAAAATTAAGCCTAATGTACACGGTGAATTTATCATCCACACATCCTCAGCAGAAGCCGCAGAGAAGATCCGCAGCCTCAACTCACCTCACTTGACAGAGATGAACCCTGCCCGAAAGATAAGGAAATACATCCTCATTGGTTTTCCTGTTGCTTGGTCAGTTGACCTGCTAACCAAGCAAACGTATATTACGGCTGCCTCACGTTGCTCCTCCTAGATAGAGGGCCAAGCCGTCCCCTCAAAACAAGTTCTGGTCCACATCTGTGGTCCACCCCCTTCGCAAGTAAACCTCGGCATCTGAGGCAAATTCAACATAAGAGACTACACTCCTGAACCACTGAGATGTTTCCGGTGTCAAAGATTTGGGCACCATAGAAATACTTGCCATCTCCTAGAGAGATGTGCAATCTGCAGTGGGACACATTCCACTGACCGCTGCCTCAACAAATTCAAGGCCAATGAAGCAACAGTTGCCAAGTGCCCAACCTGTAAGGGAAACCATCACGCATGGAACAACCGCTGCCCAGAAAGGCTGAATAGGATTCCCCAAAGAGTCCCTCCCTCTGCCCCTGTCACCAAGCACACCACCTCCAACTTCACCCCAGCTCCTCCCCCCATCTCCAATCCTTGGCAAAGGCCCCTTCCTGCCCCACTCACACCAAACCTCCCCACCCAAAACCCACCACACAACACCAACCCAGCTCCTAACACACAGATCACACCTCCTACAGTTTTCACCCCTACACCATCTCCATCCACCCCATCACACAACACTCATACTCCTACCATCCCCCCAAACAGCACTCACAACCCTACCATCCCCTCACGCAACACTCACACCAACACCTCCACCCAATGCAACACTCAAACACTCTATACAGTCACATGCAACACTCAGACCACACACACACACGTTCAGTGACACACGAAACTGCTCCTCTTAAATTACTACTTGTGTTTTGAGTGACTAAGTGCTTAGTGGAAAACTTTACCATAATTTCCATAAATCTGAAATCCTGCAGAGTATTGTGAGTACAAAACTTATATTTGTTGTATGACGAGACTGTTCATATTAAAGGAAAAAAAAATTGAGAACATTTTCGTGAGGAGAGAGAGAAGCTGCCGTCCAGTTCTGCCTTGAAGGAAATCTAGAAGAGTTGCCAGAGGAGGAGCCATCACATCACATTACCTAATTTTTTGTGTAAACTGGGGAAAGCTCTTAAGCCGTTTACCTGATCCTGTGGTTCTATATATTGTTAAAATCAGTATCCTTCCCATTTATATTAACTAGTTAGTTAGTTTGATACACAAAATAATTGAATAATTAAAAAAAAAATATCCATCTGTCAACAGTACTGAGTTAAGTTGCCAAGTAGTACAGCTGTCTTATTTTCGTCATTTTTTTGCTTTTCTTTTAGCTTTCTCTTTTACTATTTTTTTTTATTTTGTATATATATTGAGTTAAATGTAAAGTCTAATCCTGTGATAACATATCTTGGTTAGCAAGTGAGTTTATCAGTTAGGAAGAATATATAGCAGAAACAGGTGGGTGCCACCTCAAACACAAATTCGAATTTTCCTTCAGGTTTGACTTTTGTTTTTCTTTTTCTTTTTATACTTAAATTACCATGGTCAAGTTTTTAAGTTAAGATGTGTGTTACCAGAAAAGAGATAAACTGAGTCACTAAATAGCACTTATATGGAGATATAAAAATTCTGTGTGAAGCTCAATTAAAAGTTTTTCTCTTTTTTTTCTCTCTCTTTCTCGTCTTCTTTCTATATTCTGTGAGAGGGAGAACATAAAAATGAGGCCATCTCTGTCCCAAACCTCTCCCACCCATGGGTCGGGAGAAGGGGTAGCCATCAGGGGACTTAAACAGAGAATCAAGAAGTTAGAGGAAATGGTTATAAGCCTTGATGATAAAATTCGGAATATGGATGGAGAAATGAAAGAGAATGAAACACTCAGAGAACAAATAAGATCTTTGGAGGAAGCAAATAAAGCACAAGGGCAGGAGAGAAAGGAACTAGAAAAAAGAATAAAGAAGCTGGAAGGGGAAAAGAGTCAACTAGAATCTAGAATTTCTAAACAAGAAGATAAAAACAAACAGCTGAATGACAACCTAAAGGAATTAGATGTTAGTTCACTGCTCTCTTCTGAGAGAGACGAGATTGCTGCTTGGAATGTCCAGATTAAGGAAAACATTGAACAGTTCAGAAAAGAGTTCCAGGAGCTGAATATGGCAAATGATGCCATGAAAACTTCCTTTGCTGATGCACTAAAGGGGAATGTGGCAGTAAAAGAGGCTGTAAAGGTGGTGGCACTGGAAAACATACAAACAGTTGACTATAAAGAGACAGTAATCGAAAAAATGAAAGACGTTGTGATGGAAAGGGCAAACCCACTCATCAGACAGGCACTTGATAAGGAGAAGGCAGTGGTAATCTCAGGCATAAGTGAATCCCAGGAGCCAACATGGCAGGGGAGACTTGAAGAAAATAAAGCTAGGGTTGTAGACCTGATAAGAAAGCTTGGAGTAGTATGTGGTCCTGAGGATATTGTAAACATACACCAACTAGGTAAATATTCGAGGGAAGGAAAGCCGAGACCAACAAAAGTAACCTTTGAGAGAGGGGAAACATGTAGGGAAATATTGTTGAGAAAAAAAAGTCTAAAAGACCTTCAAGAATGCAAAGAAGTGTTCATTAGACGATACAGAACACAGGAAGAGATGGGAAAGATCAAAAACTTGTTGCAAGAGGCAAGAAGGTTAAATGATGAAAGAAATGAAGAACAGAAGAAAAATTTTCGTTACAGAGTACTTCCAGACAAAGGGGAGATAAAGAAGATAATGACAGAAGATCAGGGGATGGGGCCTCATTAAGATTGTTATACACAAATGCTGATGGATTAGCTGGTAAGGCAGTAGAATTAAAAGATAGGATTCACAACAGTAAGGCAGATATAGTAGCAATTACAGAGACTAAGTTGAGTGAGGACATAAACAGTGTCACAGTTTTTCCTAAGGGCTTCAGAATACTAAGAGTTGAAAGATCTGAGAGGACTGGTGGAGAGATAGCACTGCTCATAAGTGAGAGGATTCAAGTTGAAGAAATAAACTTGTCTATAGAAAGTGAGTTCAGGGAATTTCTTGTTGCTCGCATAAATACTGGGTCAGAGAGCATTATAATAACTGTTGTATACAACCCATCAAGGAACCAAAATAGGCTTGAAGTTTATGAGGAAAGTCATATAGGTACTATTGAAGTCATAAACTCAGTTGTTAACATGGCACGGGAAAAAAATTGCAGGATTATGATTATGGGAGACTTTAATCATAAAGAGATAGATTGGATAAATCTTGACCCACACAGTGGTGAGGACTCATTTGGGGCAAGATTCCTAGATTGCGTAGAAGGGAATTCCCTACACCAACATGTAATGGAACCAACAAGGGCCAGGGGTGGGGATGAGCCATCACTACTTGATCTAGTGTTCACAGATAATGTGTTGGATATTGAAAATATTGAGTATGAACCACCAATTGGAAAGAGTGACCACTGTGTGTTGTTGATGGAGTATATCATTGAAGATATTCTTCCTGAGAGTAGAGGCACTGAGGACATGAGGAGGAACTATCCGAAAGGAGATTACATCAAAATGAATGAGCTTTTTGCAGTTATTGACTGGAGAACCTTATTTTACAACAAATCTGTACAAGAAATGTATGACATCTTTTGTGAGAAATATGGGAAGATAGTAGATTGCTGCATACCTGTCACCAAAGTAGGTGTAATTCATGCCAGAGAGAAATGGTTCGATAATGGGTGTAAAAGAGCTAAGGAGTGGAGAGACATATGCTGGAAAAGGTATAGGAGGAGAAAAAACATAAATGCCTGGCAAACCTACAAAAGAGCAAGAAATGACTACCTAAGTAAAAGGAGAGAGGCAGAGAGAGATTATGAGAGGGACATCACCAGGAAGGCTAAAGAAAATCCCAAGCTTTTCCACAGCTTTATCAGAGGAAAACTGAAGGTAAAAGAACAGGTTTTAAGGCTAAAGAGAGAGGATGGAAGCATCACTGAGACGGATGAAGAGATCTGCAAAGAATTGAACAAGGAGTTTCAGTCAGTATTTACAGTAGAAAATACCCCACCCCCTCAGATTGCAGTGATAGAAGCTCAAGGGCCGGTATTAGAGAACATCAACCTTACAGCCACAGAGGTATGCAAAGCGCTGATGGATTTAGATGTTCATAAAGCTACAGGTCCTGATGACATATCCCCTCATGTGCTTAAAAAATGCGCAAACACAATATCAGTGGCACTAAGTATCATATTTAAGGAGTCACTGGAGTCGGGGGAGATTCCAAGATGCTGGAAACAAGCAAATGTGATACCTATCTTCAAAAAGGGAAGGAGGGATACGGCTCTGAACTATAGACCAGTTTCCTTGACCAGCATTGTGTGCAAAGTTATGGAGAAACTACTAAGGAAACATATCTCTCTTCACTTGGAATCCTTCAAATTTTTGTCAGTGAGGCAACATGGCTTCAGAGAAGGTAGATCAACAGTAACAAACTTATTAGAATTTTATGATGAGGTAAGCCAAATCTTACAGGAAAGAGAGGGCTGGGCAGATTGCATATTCCTAGACTTCCAGAAAGCGTTTGACACTGTTCCACATGGGAGACTTATTAGGAAGCTGCAATCAATGGCTAGAATAGGTGGAAATGTTTTGGAATGGATAAAAACTTACTTAGAAGGAAGGGAACAGAGGGTTAGAGTAAGACACTCAGTGTCTGAATGGAGAAGAGTTAGTAGTGGAGTTCCACAGGGTTCAGTTTTAGGGCCACTTTTGTTCCTTGTATATGTAAATGACCTACCAGAGTCTGTAAATTCATTCATGAATATGTTTGCAGATGATGCAAAGATTGTGAAGAAAGTAAAAAACGAGAACAATGGTAGAGAACTTCAGGAGGATCTAAATAATCTGCATGAGTGGTCAGAAAAGTGGCTAATGAAATTCAATACTTCAAAATGTAAGGTAATGAGAATGGGTACAAGTGCAAGAAGGCCCAAGCTTGACTACTCGGTGGCTGGAGTACAACTTCAAGAGACAGAAAATGAGAGAGACCTAGGAGTAAACATACTGGCAGATTTGTCTCTAGAAATACATATAAATGGCATAGTAAGGGCAGCATATGCATTCTTATCAAATGTAAGGGTAGCCTTCAGGCACATGGACAAGGAATTGTTCAGAAAATATTTATGTAACCTATGTGAGGCCAAAACTCGAATATGCAGCCCCCTTTTGGAATCCGCACTTGAAAAAGCACATAGCTAAGCTTGAAAAAGTTCAAAGACATGCCACGAAACTGGTGCCAGAAATACGCAATCTCAGTTATGATGAGAGGCTGAGGGAATTAGACTTACCATCACTCGAAGCTAGAAGAGTAAGGGGGGATATGGTGACAGTCTTTAAATTCCTTCATGGTTATGATAGAGTGGATAGGGATCGATATTTCGATATGACTAGCTCTAGAACTAGAGGTCATAGTTTGAAGTTTCGTAAGAAAACTTCTTTGCAGGATGTAAGGAAATACTTTTTCAGTGTAAGAGTAGTTGATAATTGGAATTCGCTAAGCGAGGAGGTAGTTAATGCTATCTCAATCCATAGTTTTAAGGACAGGTATGATAAGTATCACTAAGTCTAAAATGGAACCGATCAGGAGACGGGAAGATACGAGCTTTGGGCTCTTTCCCGTGAACACAATTAGGTAATCACAATTAGGTAATCACCACACCAGGTCCCGGCACCCTTGACTTACATCCCATACCCCCACACCTCAAAAGCATGGGCGTTGGCTATGGCAACAAGCTCAGTCTGGAGCGATGAGCAGGAGTTTGACAGTCTCCAGGATAGGACGTGGTTTCCAGTAGTGAAGGCGGCGGCTGAGGCTCCAGTTTCTTGATTTACTGAACCGTCAGTGTAGTAGACTTGAGAGTTTGGCCTGCCTCAGCTCTGAATTTTGTCCTTGTATATGTTTTTAAGGACAAGCGGGTTTACCAAGCTTTTGGGGTGGTCAGGGAGCTCGATCTTTATGTCGAGAGATCTAGGAGTAAACATACTGGCAGATTTGTCTCCAGAAATACATATAAATGGCATAGTAAGGGCAGCATATGCATTCTTATCAAATGTAAGGGTAGCCTTCAGGCACATGGACAAGGAAATGTTCAGAAATATTTATGTAACCTATGATAGGCCAAAACTCAAATATGCAGCCCCCTTTTGGAATCCACTCTTGAAAAAGCACATAGCTAAGCTTGAAAAAGTTCAAAGACATGCCACGAAACTGGTGCCAGAAATACGTAATCTCAGTTATGATAAGAGGCCTAGGGAATTAGACTTACCATCACTCGAAGCTAGAAGATTGAGGGGGGATATGGTGACAGTCTTCAAATTCCTTCATGGTTATGATAGAGTGGATAGGGATCAATATTTTGATATGGCTGGCTCAAGAACTAGAGGTCATAGTTTGAAGCTTCGTAAGAAAACTTTGCAGGATGTAAGGAAATACTTTTTTCAGTCTAAGAGTAGTTGGTAATTGGAATTTGCTAAGCGAGGAAGTAGTTAATGCTATCTCAATCCATAGTTTTAAGGACAGGTATGATAAGTATCACTAAGTAGAAAATGGAACCAATCAGGAGACGGGAAGATACAAGCTTTGGGCTCTTTCATGTAAACACAATTAGGTAATCATAATTAGGTAATCACTGCTGTCAAAAGTCGTTTTCCCGTGAAACCAGCAAAGATCCAGTTGAGGATACTTTGTTTTAGGGGTCTACACCCCCAATTTTGAAAAATGTTCTAAGTAAAAAGTTCTTAGAAAAAATTCTTCTTCAACATACTAAAAGCGTTTCTCTTTGACATCATTATTTCTTACAGTGCCCGAGTGCTTTTGCCATCACAAATAAAATGTGCTGCATTGCAAGATATGTTTTATATAAATTGTTTAGCAGGGATTTTAAGGATTACACAAACATGGCCATTCAAAAAAATTATACATACATACATATACCTTGGCTGTTTCCCCCTTTAATTGGGGGGCAGCCGACATCAAAAAAGGAAAACAGTTTGGGGAGAAGTTATTCTCCCCTCTACTCCCCTTCTTCTTTGACGTCTCACAGGAGGTTGGTACAAGGGGGGGATTCCTAGTCCCCCCACCCCGTCCACTTTTAGTCGCCTTTTACGACACGCAGGGAATACGGTGAGGCTATTCTTTGATATTGTGCCCTCCCCACAGGGCACAGGATATATATACATATATATACACATATACATATATATATACACATACATATACATATATACATATACACAACTTCAAGAGACAGAAAATGAAAGAGATCTAGGAGTAAACATACTGGCAGATTTGTCTCCAGAAATACATATAAATGGCATAGTAAGGGCAGCATATGCATTCTTATCAAATGTAAGGGTAGCCTTGAGGCACATGGACAAGGAAATGTTCAGAAATATTTATGTATCCTATGTGAGGCCAAAACTCGAATATGCAGCCCCCTTTTGGAATCCGCACTTGAAAAAGCACATAGCTAAGCTTGAAAAAGTTCAAAGACATGCCACGAAACTGGTGCCAGAAATACGCAATCTCAGTTATGATGAGAGGCTGAGGGAATTAGACTTACCATCACTCGAAGCTAGAAGAGTGAGGGGGGATATGGTGACAGTCTTTAAATTCCTTCATGGTTATGATAGAGTGGATAGGGATCGATATTTTGATATGGCTGGCTCTAGAACTAGAGGTCATAGTTTGAAGCTTCGTAAGAAAACTTCTTCGCAGGATGTAAGGAAATACTTTTTCAGTGTAAGAGTAGTTGATAACTGGAATTCGCTAAGCGAGGAGGTAGTTAATGCTATCTCAATCCATAGTTTTAAGGACAGGTATGATAAGTATCACTAAGTATAAAATGGAAGCGATCAGGAGACGGGAAGATACGAGCTTTGGGCTCTTTCCCGTAAACACAATTAGGTAATCACACACACACACACACACACACACACACACACACACACACACACACACATATATATATATATATATATATATATATATATATATATATATATATATATATATATATATATATATATATATATATATATATATATATATATATATATATATATATATAAGTTTATATTCACTGCACCATACGTAATTGTATATTATTTTTTTGAGACTTAATATTTATATTCTCAACTGCATCTTTACAAGGTAAGACCCAACCTCTGGTGGGTGGCCCATTAAAGAATCCACTGGGGGAACAAATCAATCTCAACAGCAGTATTAAATTAGAGAAAGAGGTTTTGTGACAATTACTTTTAAAAACTCCAGAAACAAAAACATTGGTTATGCAATATATATATATATATATATATATATATATATATATATATATATATATATATATATATATATATATATATATATATATATATATATATATAAGAAAAACAACGAATATATATGTATATATATATATATATATATATATATATATATATATATATATATATATATATATATATACATATATTCGTTGTTTTCTTATATATATATATATATATATATATATATATATATATATATATATATATATATATATATATATATATATATATATATATATATATATATATATATATATATATATATATATATATACACTCGTTGTTTTCTTATATATATATATATATATATATATATATATATATATATATATATATATATATATATATATATATATATATATATATATATATATATATAATATATATATATATATATATATATATATTAAGAAAACAACGCTTATATGTATATATATATATGTAGTGGCATAGTGTATTTTCTTTCTTTATTTGGAGTGTTGTAGTGGTATGATATATGTCTTCTTTATTTATATATTAATTTATTTATTAATTGATATATATATATTTTCACTTTATTTATTAATAATTTTTTTGTTGTTCTAAACTGATCCCTAAATTTTGCTTCTTTTTGTCATAACGAACTGTACGTTGTTTTGGTTTTCTGTTTTATGGCAACACTGACTCTGTATTGCCGCCTTTTTCGTCTAATGTGATACTTTTGGTCTGTTCATTTTCGATACATAAAATTGCTTGAAAATTAATGACTTTGCCCTAATTCTATACCTTAAATGATATTGTGGTAATCTTGATATCTTGTCAACATTGAACTACAAAGTGGTGACCACCGGGATAGTGGAGTGACAAGATATAGGAGTGACAAGATATTTGTAATTGACAAGATAGGCCTGAGTGACAATATTTCTTCAGCATCATACCGGTAGGCAAGGCCTAGGTTTCTTTCAGTATTTGTACTCCAAGATAAGCTGTCATAAACAATGCCCGATTCTGATGATGATAAGTCTAGTGCTGTCAGGCACATAGCAGTGAAAGCCCCTGCATTCATGGACACCTGCGTTTCAGGGTGGTTTTCTATTCTTGAAGCTCAATTTGGCTTAGCTAATGTGAAATCCAGTGAAACAAAATTTTTCCATGTGTTATCTGCCTTGCCCCCTACTGTTGTAGAACGTGTTCCCCAAGACACTTTAAATAGGAGAGACTATGATATAATTAAAGCATACCTCACAAATCTTTTTGAACAGACCAAGCCTGAACTTTTCAATGATTTGATAAGTAATACAGTAATGCATGGCAAGCCTTCAGTTTATTTAGAAGAAATTCGCAGAACTGCTTCTAAATTAGGAGTAACAGATGACCTAGTGAAACATAAATTCTTGCAAGCAGTTCCCAGTAGTATTTCGGCAGTTTTAGCCTCTCAGCAAAATATGGATTTACCAGCTTTAGGCAAGCTTGCAGATGAACTAGTTGTATTTTCTCAAAATAATAATAGGGCTAAACCCATCAATGTTGTTGATCAGTCGTCAGTTTCTCGTCAAGCTAGTACATCCCAGTATGTATCAATTTCCAAGAATCCACCTGTAGGCCTAGGAGTGCTACCGTTCCATCAAAATCAACGTCCAAAAGTTTGTCGTGCCCATTTATATTATGGAACTCGGGCTAAATGGTGCAAGCCGTGGTGCCAATGGCCGAATAAATCTCAAAATATCCAGATGAAGGATTCTTCTAGAGCGCCGTCCCCAGCATCAACGTCTAGGTCCTCGTCGCCCGCACGGAATTTTCCTAGTTCGGAAAACTAATAAAGCAGACAGAAGAGAAAATTGTAGCTACGGCCACTTCTGTTCTGCCACTTCTACAGGTTGTAGCCAAAATTGGTTGTAGTGACATGGTCTTCACTGTGGATACAGGAGCAGCAGTCTCCATTATTCCATATAAGTATGTTTCAGAAATTTTATTAAGGCCAACAGCAGTTAATATTTCTACGGCCACTGGTGAGTCAATAAAAGTTTATGGTGAAATTATTCTTGACCTTGATATTCGGCAGTTGCGCCGTCGATTTAACTGGACATTTGTTGTTGCAGATGTATGTACACCTTTATTAGGTAATGATTTTCTTTGCAATTTTGGATTGTTTATTGATTGTAAGAATAAAACTTTACATGACAATATAACACAATGTTCTGTAAAAGGTGATATTGCAAATCATAATGTTTCTTATGTGATTAATAATTTGAACTATTTACCTGATTCTGTACAACAGTTGTTCCAAGATTTTCCCTCACTCTTGTCCTGTGTTAAGCCTCTTACAGCTAATAATTCTTTCAAGAATTCTAATGTTTTTCATTATATAGATACAGGGAGTTCTCCTCCGACATTTGCTAGATGTCGTCCGTTGGCTCCAGACAAATATTCTGCTGCCAAGGAAGCATTTAAACAGTTGTTGGATATGGGTATTGTACAACCCTCTAAATCACCTTGGGCTTCACCCATTCATTTAGTTCCTAAACCTAAGCCAGGAGAGTGGAGAGTATGTGGTGATTTTAGGCAACTTAATACTTTGACCAAGCCAGATAAATATCCTTTACCACATATTAGTAGTGTATCATTAAAGCTTTACAAGAAAAAGATATTCAGTAAAATTGATTTGTTAAAAGCCTATCACCAGATCCCTATGAATCCTTCAGATGTTGAAAAGACAGCAGTAACCACACCCTTTGGGCTATTTGAATATTTATATATGCCTTATGGTCTTCGGAATGCCCCTGCCACTTTTCAGCGTTTGATGGACAATTTATTTAGAAACCTTGATTTTGTATTTATTTACCTGGATGATATTCTGATATTTTCAGAGAATACAGAAGAGCACAAGAAACATTTGTCTATAGTATTTGAAATCCTAAGCTCTAATAATCTTAAAATTTCTATTGATAAATGTGAATTCTTTAAAAATGAAATAGAATATTTAGGATATTTGATCACTGCTAATGGTTTAAAACCTGGTTCTCATAAACAGACAGATATTGTTGATTTTCCTAAGCCAGCAGATTCTGCTGCCTTACGTAGGTTTATAGGAATGCTCAATTACTATAGACAAATGGTACCGCATTTTGCTGATGTTGTATATCCTTTGACCGAATTAATTAGATTACAACCTAAATCTAAAGAACTAGTATGGAATTCGGAAGCAGAATCTGCCTTTGTAAGTGCTAAAGAGTCACTTAACAATGCTTGTACCATTGCATATTTCACTAGTAAGTGTAATTCTCCACTGCATCTGGTGACTGATTGTTCCCAAGTGGCAGCTGGAGCTGCGTTACACCAAATTCAGGATGGTAAATTTGTCCCTATTGAATTCTTTTCAAAGAAATTATCAGAAACTCAGAGGTGTTATTCTACTTTTGACCGAGAACTGCTTGCTGCGTATCTGGCTGTACTAAAATTTAAACATGTAATTGAAGGACGTGAAACCGTTTTATTTACTGATCATAAACCCCTTGTTTTTGCATTTAAGAATCCTCATACAGCCAAGTCAGATAGACAGCAACGATATTGGTCTTTAATTAGCGAGTATATATCAGATGTTGTACATATCAAGGGTGCAGACAATGTTGTAGCAGATTGTCTTTCCAGACCATTACCTGTATCTTCTGTCTCAGTGGACTTACATGATTTAACCAGTATAGCTGAGAGCCAATCCACTGACACAGAAATTCTTAATTACAAAGAGAGATTGAAAATTTTCAAAATTCAGAATCATGACTTATATTGTGACGTGTCAACACCCCATCCGAGACCATTTCTTCCCTTAGCTTGTCGTAAATCAGTATTTCAACTTATGCATAACATTTCACATCCAGGAGTCAAAGGTACGTTGCGCCTTATCAAAGCTAGGTACTTTTGGCCTAATATGGATCGAGATATTCGAAGTTGGACTAAAGAGTGTACTTCTTGTCAGCAAGTTAAAGTGCACCGCCATACCCGTGCTCCTATTACAAATTTTACAGCACCTTTTGGGAGATTTGAATTTGTACATTTAGATATTGTTGGTCCTCTCCCTCCTAGTAAAGTCCCTGGCCAGTCTTTTACAGCACCAGAACAATACGTTCTTACCTGTATTGACAGATCTACTAGATGGTTGGAAGCCATCCCCATCACAGATATTTCTGCTACCACTGTTGCTTTTGCTTTTATTAAAGGTTGGGTATCTCGTTTTGGAGTGCCATTATATGTTTTTACTGATAGAGGTGCTCAGTTTGAATCTGCATTATTTCAGCAACCTTCCTCTATAATTGGATTTCATAGACTGCGTACCACTTCATATCACCCTCAATCCAATGGCATGGTTGAAAGATCACATAGAGTATTGAAAGTATCTCTGATGGCACGTAAAGATGATTGGCTTGCTTCTTTACCAATAGTACTTTTAGGTTTAAGATGTGTCCCCACAGAGTCTGGAGTTTCTCCATTTACTTTGGTGACAGGAAGTATGCTACTTAGTCCTAAATTCATGGTAACAACTGAAATTCCTTCTTTTGCACAACAAAAAGGAATTGTCTCTGAATTTGTATCTTGAATGCGTGAATTAGATTTTTCTGAATCCTCTTATGGATACCTTCATTCATCCTCTGTTAAACCTTATGTTCCAAAAGATCTTGAATCATGTACACATGTTTGGGTTAGAGTGGATCGTGTACGTCGCCCTTTAGAGGCTCCCTACTTTGGTCCACTTGAAGTTGTGGAACGTGGTGATAAATATTTTATTCTACGTCAGCTTTCTGGAAATTTAACTACTGTATCTGTAGATAGATTGAAACCTGCCTCAATACCAAAAACTATCAGTTCTAATGAGACAGAACCTACTGTAAATAATGATTCTGTGCCAGAAGCTGTCAATTCTGATGTGATTGAACCAAGTGTAAATAATGATTTTTCTGATTCTAATTCCACAAATGACACAGATTCTGATACATTAATTCCTAGTAGTGCATCTATTCCTGAAAATATTGATAATGAAGATGTTATTGAAGAGAAAATACCTCAATCTGTTGTTACGAAATCTCGTCGAGTTAGATTTAATCGTAACCCTGATTATGTATATTATTAATTTGTATTTTTGTATCTATGTCTCCACATATATATTATATATCTATATTTTCTATTATCAGTGTTAAAAACTAATGTACTCCTGTACTGGCAGGGGAGTGTTGTAGTGGCATAGTGTATTTTCTTTCTTTATTTGGAGTGTTGTAGTGGTATGATATATGTCTTCTTTATTTATATATTAATTAATTTATTAATTAATATATATATTGTCACTTTATTTATTAATAATTTTTTTGTTGTTCTAAACTGATCCCCTAATTTTGCTTCTTTTTGTCATAACGAACTGTACATTGTTTTGGTTTTCTGTTTTATGGCAACACTGACGCTGTATTTGCCGCCTTTTTCGTCTAGTGTGATACTTTTGGTCTGTTCATTTTTTTATATATAAAATTGCTTAAAATTAAATGACTTTTTCGTATTGTGATACCTTAAATGATATTGTGGTAATCTTGATATTCTGTCACATTGAACTATAGATCAAAGAATGGCTAATAGACAGAAAACAGAGGGTTTACATAAATGGAGAGAAATCGGAGTGGGGCTCGGTTACTAGCGGGGTACCACAGGGTTCGGTACTTGGTCCCCTATTATTCATCATATATCTAAATGATCTGGATTCAGAAATCAGCAGTAACCTAAGTAAATTCGCAGATGACACTAAAATAGGTAGAATTATAAATGGAAAAGAAGACATTCATGCTTTACAGAAAGATCTAAATAAGTTATCTGAATGGCCGGATAAGTGGCACATGGAATTTGATGTTGAAAAATGTAAAGTAGTTAAAATGGGTACTATACAAGACTATACGAGTTATAAGCTAAATAACCATGAAATCATGAGTTCTCAGTGTGAAAAGGATTTGGGAGTTCTTGTGAGTAGTAATCTTAAGCCAAGAGAGCAATGTACAGCAGTCATAAATAAAGCAAACAGAATTTTTTGGATTTATCTCAAGAAGTGTTGGTAATAGGACAGAAAAAGTTATTTTGCAGCTCTATCTTGCATTAGTTAGGCCCCATCTAAATTATGCTGTGCAATTCTGGTCACCCTATTATAGGATGGAAATTGAATCCTTGGAGAGAGTGCAGCGAAGAATGACCAAGCCGATACACAATATCAGAAATCTACCAAATAAGGACAGATTAAGAAAACTTAATCTACATTCTCTAGAGAGGCGCAGAGTTAGGGGGGATATGATTGAGGTGTATAAATGGCTTAAAGGGATTATCAAGGCTGATATTAATAAAGTTTTAAAAATTCATGATCAAACCAGAACTCGTAATAATGGATTTAAGCTTGATAAATTTAGGTTCAGAACGGAAATGGGTAAAAATTGGTTTGGTAATAGATTAACTGATACATGGAACAGGCTTCCTAGTAGGATAATAAATGCCAATACCTTAGATACCTTCAAATGTAGATTAGATAGACATATGACAGAGGTAGGGTGGGTATGAATAGGTTAGTGATTATTAGAGGAATCATATAAAGAAAAATAGAATACATAAGTAGAGTAGAATAGAATAGATTAGACACGATGAAAATATCATTAAAAAATGGAGCTGCCTCGTGTACTTACCTAATTGTGCTTACGGGAAAGAGCCCAAAGCTCGTATCTGTAGTGGCATAGTGTATTTTCTTTCTTTATTTGGAGTGTTGTAGTGGTATGATATATGTCTTCTTTATTTATATATTAATGTATTTATTAATTGATATATATATATTTTCACTTTATTTATTAATAATTTTGTTGTTGTTGTAAAGTGATCCCTTAATTTTGCTTCTTTTTGTCATAACGAACTGTACATTGTTTTGGTTTTCTGTTTTGATGGTAACACTGACTCTGTATTGCCGCCTTTTTTTCGTGTAGTGTGATATTTTTGGTCTGTTCATTTTCGATACATAAAAATTGCTTCATAATTATTACTGTGGCCTATTTTCTTACCTTAAATGATATTGTGGTAATCTTGATATCTTGTCAGACTGAACTACAAAGTGGTGACCATCGGAGTGACCAGATAGTGACAGATAGTGACAAGATATAGGAGTGACAAGGTATTTGTGATTGACAAGATAGGCCTAAGTGACAAAAATTTCTTCAGCATCATACCGGTAGGCAAAGCCTAGGTTTCTTTCAGTATTTGTACTCCAAGATAAGCTGTCATAAACAATGCCCAATTCTGATGATAATAAGTCTAGTGCTGTCAGGCACATAGCAGTGAAAGCCCCTGCATTCATGGACACCTGCGTTTCAGGGTGGTTTTCTATTCTTGAAGCTCAATTTGGCTTAGTTAATGTGAAATCCAGTGAAACAAAATTTTTCCATGTGTTATCTGCCTTGCCCCCTACTGTTGTAGAACGTGTTCCCCAAGACACTTTAAATAGGAGAGACTATGATATAATTAAAGCATACCTCTCAAATCTTTTTGAACAGACCAAGCCTGAACTTTTCAATGATTTGATAAGTACTACAGTAATGCATGGCAAGCCTTCAGTTTATTTAGAAGAAATTCGCAGAACTGCTTCTAAATTAGGAGTAACAGATGGCCTAGTGAAACATAAATTCTTGCAAGCAGTTCCCAGTAGTATTTCGGCAGTTTTAGCCTCTCAGCAAAATATGGATTTACCAGCTTTAGGCAAGCTTGCAGATGAACTAGTTGTATTTTCTCAAAATAATAATAGGGCTAAACCCATCAATGTTGTTGATCAGTCGTCAGTTTCTCGTCAAGCTAGTACATCCCAGTATGTATCAATTTCCAAGAATCCACCTGTAGGCCTAGGAGTGCTACCGTTCCATCAAAGTCAACGTCCAAAAGTTTGTCGTGCCCATTTATATTATGGAACTCGGGCTAGATGGTGCAAGCCGTGGTGCCAATGGCCGAATAAATCTCAAAATATCCAGATGAAGGATTCTTCTAGAGCGCCGTCCCCAGCATCAACGTCTAGGTCCTCGTCGCCCGCACGGAATTTTTCTAGTTCGGAAAACTAATAAAGCAGACAGAAGAGAAAATTGTAGCTACGGCCACTTCTGTTCTGCCACTTCTACAGGTTGTAGCCAAAATTGGTTGTAGTGACATGGTCTTCACTGTGGATACAGGAGCAGCAGTCTCCATTATTCCATATAAGTATGTTTCAGAAATTTTATTAAGGCCAACAGCAGTTAATATTTCTACGGCCACTGGTGAGTCAATAAAAGTTTATGGTGAAATTATTCTTGACCTTGATATTCGGCAGTTGCGCCGTCGATTTAAGTGGACATTTGTTGTTGCAGATGTATGTACACCTTTATTAGGTAATGATTTTCTTTGCAATTTTGGATTGTTTATTGATTGTAAGAATAAAACTTTACATGACAATATAACACAATGTTCTGTAAAAGGTGATATTGCAAATCATAATGTTTCTTATGTGATTAATAATTTGAACTATTTACCTGATTCTGTACAACAGTTGTTCCAAGATTTTCCCTCACTCTTGTACTGTGTTAAGCCTCTTACAGCTAATAATTCTTTCAAGAATTCTAATGTTTTTCATTATATAGATACAGGGAGTTCTCCTCCGACATTTGCTAAATGTCGTCCGTTGGCTCCAGACAAATATTCTGCTGCCAAGGAAGCATTTAAACAGTTGTTGGATATGGGTATTGTACAACCCTCTAAATCACCTTGGGCTTCACCCATTCATTTAGTTCCTAAACCTAAGCCAGGAGAGTGGAGAGTATGTGGTGATTTTAGGCAACTTAATACTTTGACCAAGCCAGATAAATATCCTTTACCACATATTAGTAGTGTATCATTAAAGCTTTACAAGAAAAAGATATTCAGTAAAATTGATTTGTTAAAAGCCTATCACCAGATCCCTATGAATCCTTCAGATGTTGAAAAGACAGCAGTAACCACACCCTTTGGGCTATTTGAATATTTATATATGCCTTATGGTCTTCGGAATGCCCCTGCCACTTTTCAGCGTTTGATGGACAATTTATTTAGAAACCTTGATTTTGTATTTATTTACCTGGATGATATTCTGATATTTTCAGAGAATACAGAAGAGCACAAGAAACATTTGTCTATAGTATTTGAAATCCTAAGCTCTAATAATCTTAAAATTTCTATTGATAAATGTGAATTCTTTAAAAATGAAATAGAATATTTAGGATATTTGATCACTGCTAATGGTTTAAAACCTGGTTCTCATAAACAGACAGATATTGTTGATTTTCCTAAGCCAGCAGATTCTGCTGCCTTACGTAGGTTTATAGGAATGCTCAATTACTATAGACAAATGGTACCGCATTTTGCTGATGTTGTATATCCTTTGACCGAATTAATTAGATTACAACCTAAATCTAAAGAACTAGTATGGAATTCGGAAGCAGAATCTGCCTTTGTAAGTGCTAAAGAGTCACTTAACAATGCTTGCACCATTGCATATTTCACTAGTAAGTGTAATTCTCCACTGCATCTGGTGACTGATTGTTCCCAAGTGGCAGCTGGAGCTGCGTTACACCAAATTCAGGATGGTAAATTTGTCCCTATTGAATTCTTTTCAAAGAAATTATCAGAAACTCAGAGGTGTTATTCTACTTTTGACCGAGAACTGCTTGCTGCGTATCTGGCTGTACTAAAATTTAAACATGTAATTGAAGGACGTGAAACCGTTTTATTTACTGATCATAAACCCCTTGTTTTTGCATTTAAGAATCCTCATACAGCCAAGTCAGATAGACAGCAACGATATTGGTCTTTAATTAGCGAGTATATATCAGATGTTGTACATATCAAGGGTGCAGACAATGTTGTAGCAGATTGTCTTTCCAGACCATTACCTGTATCTTCTGTCTCAGTGGACTTACATGATTTAACCAGTATAGCTGAGAGCCAATCCACTGACACAGAAATTCTTAATTACAAAGAGAGATTGAAAATTTTCAAAATTCAGAATCATGACTTATATTGTGACGTGTCAACACCCCATCCAAGACCATTTCTTCCCTTAGCTTGTCGTAAATCAGTATTTCAACTTATGCATAACATTTCACATCCAGGAGTCAAAGGTACGTTGCGCCTTATCAAAGCTAGGTACTTTTGGCCTAATATGGATCGAGATATTCGAAGTTGGACTAAAGAGTGTACTTCTTGTCAGCAAGTTAAAGTGCACCGCCATACCCGTGCTCCTATTACAAATTTTACAGCACCTTTTGGGAGATTTGAATTTGTACATTTAGATATTGTTGGTCCTCTCCCTCCTAGTAAAGTCCCTGGCCAGTCTTTTACAGCACCAGAACAATACGTTCTTACCTGTATTGACAGATCTACTAGATGGTTGGAAGCCATCCCCATCACAGATATTTCTGCTACCACTGTTGCTTTTGCTTTTATTAAAGGTTGGGTATCTCGTTTTGGAGTGCCATTATATGTTTTTACTGATAGAGGTGCTCAGTTTGAATCTGCATTATTTCAGCAACTTTCCTCTATAATTGGATTTCATAGACTGCGTACCACTTCATATCACCCTCAATCCAATGGCATGGTTGAAAGATCACATAGAGTATTGAAAGTATCTCTGATGGCACGTAAAGATGATTGGCTTGCTTCTTTACCAATAGTACTTTTAGGTTTAAGATGTGTCCCCACAGAGTCTGGAGTTTCTCCATTTACTTTGGTGACAGGAAGTATGCTACTTAGTCCTAAAATCATGGTAACAACTGAAATTCCTTCTTTTGCACAACAAAAAGAAATTGTCTCTGAATTTGTATCTCGAATGCGTGAATTAGATTTTTCTGAATCCTCTTATGGATACCTTCATTCATCCTCTGTTAAACCTTATGTTCCAAAAGATCTTGAATCATGTACACATGTTTGGGTTAGAGTGGATCGTGTACGTCGCCCTTTAGAGGCTCCCTACTTTGGTCCACTTGAAGTTGTGGAACGTGGTGATAAATATTTTATTCTACGTCAGCTTTCTGGAAATTTAACTACTGTATCTGTAGATAGATTGAAACCTGCCTCAATACCAAAAACTATCAGTTCTAATGAGACAGAACCTACTGTAAATAATGATTCTGTGCCAGAAGCTGTCAATTCTGATGTGATTGAACCAAGTGTAAATAATGATTTTTCTGATTCTAATTCCACAAATGACACAGATTCTGATACATTAATTCCTAGTAGTGCATCTATTCCTGAAAATATTGATAATGAAGATGTTATTGAAGAGAAAATACCTCAATCTGTTGTTACGAAATCTCGTCGAGTTAGATTTAATCGTAACCCTGATTATGTATATTATTAATTTGTATTTTTGTATCTAGGTCTCCACATATATATTATATATCTATATTTTCTATTATCAGTGTTAAAAACTAATGTACTCCTGTACTGGCAGGGGAGTGTTGTAGTGGCATAGTGTATTTTCTTTCTTTATTTGGAGTGTTGTAGTGGTATGATATATGTCTTCTTTATTTATATATTAATTAATTTATTAATTAATATATATATTGTCACTTTATTTATTAATAATTTTGTTGTTGTTCTAAACTGATCCCTTAATTTTGCTTCTTTTTGTCATAACGAACTGTACATTGTTTTGGTTTTCTGTTTTATGGCAACACTGACTCTGTATTTGCCGCCTTTTTCGTCTAGTGTGATACTTTTGGTCTGTTCATTTTCGATACATAAAAATTGCTTGAAAATTAATGACTTTTGCCTATTGTGATACCTTAAATGATATTGTGGTATTCTTGATATTCTGTCACATTGAACTACAATACTTTTGGTCTGTTCATTTTCGATATATAAAATTGCTTGAAAATTAATGAATTTGGCCTAATTCAATACCTTAAATGATATTGTGGTAATCTTGATATCTTGTCAACATAAAACTACTTTCAATATATATATATATATATATATATATATATATATATATATATATATATATATATATATATATATATATATATATATATATATATATATATATATATATATATATATATATATATATATATATATATATATATATATATATATATATATATATATGGTAGCAGGAAAAGCTCATTAAAGATAACAACGAATATATAAATATATATATATATATATATTTATATATATATATATATATATATATATATATATATATATATATATATATATATATATATATATATATATATATATATATATATATATATATATATATATATATATATATATATATATATATATATATATATATATATATATATATATATATATATATATATATATATATATATATATATATATATATATATATATATATATACACACACACACTAAGTATAAAATGGAACCGATGAGGAGACGGGAAGATACGAGCTTTGGGCTCTTTCCCGTAAACACAATTAGGTAATCACAATTAGGTAATCACATATATATATATATATATATATATATATATATATATATATATATATATATATATATATATATATATATATATATATTTATATATATATATATATATATATATATATATATATATATATATATATATATATATATATATATATATATATATATATATATATATATATATATATATATATATATATATATATATATATATATATATATATATATATATATATATATATATATATATATAAAGTGCTTATTAATGTCGTGACTTTGTTTGGCCACCTTCTCAATGTACTTTGTACATTGAGAAGGTGGCCAGTTAAGGTCACGAAATTAATATGTACTTTCAATATAGTTTTTAGTTGTTTTCTTTAATGGGCTTTTCCTACCATTTTATACTGTATATTAGCAGTTCAGTGTGGTTAATTATATACATACAAACACGCATGACTTTAGAGTGGACATTCAGTTGTAATCCCCCAACTCCAACATGTCTGTGCACATCCCCATTCATAGTGACTTTTTAAATATGATACTTAGTGCCACTGATATTGAGTTTGAGCATTTTTTAGGTACATGAGGGGATATATCATCAGGACCTGTAGCTTTATGTACATCTAACTCCATCAGCGCTTTGCATACCTCTGTGGCTGTAAGGTTGATGATATCTAATACCGGCCCTTGAGCTTCTATCTCTGCAATCTGAGGGGGTGGGGTATTTTCTACTGTAAATACTGACTGAAACTCCTTGTTCAATTCTTTGCAGATCTCTTCATCCATCTCAGTGATGCTTTCATCCGCTCTCTTAAGCCTTAAAACCTGTTCATTTACCTTCAGTTTTCCTCTGATAAAGCTGTGGAAAAGCTTGGGATTTTCTTTAGCCTTCTTGGTGATGTCCCTCTCATAGTCTCTCTCTGCCTCTCTTCTTTTACTTAAGTGATAATTTCTTGCTCTTTTGTAGGTTTGCCAGGCATTTATGGTTTTTCTCCTCCTATACCTTTTCCAGCATTTGTCTCTCCACTCCTTTGCTCTTTTACACTCATTATCAAACCATTTCTCTCTGGCATGAATTACACATACTTTGGTGACAGGCATGCAACAATCTACTATTTTCCATATTTCTCACAAAAGTTGTCATACATTTCTTGTACATTTTTTTTGTAAAATAAGGTTCTCCAGTCAATAACTGTAAAAAGCTCATTCATTTTGATGTAATCTCCTTTCGGATAGTTCCTCCTCATGTCCTCAGTGCCTCTAAACTCAGGCAGAATATCTTCAATGATATACTCCATCAACAACACACAGTGGTCACTCTTTCCAAATGGTGGTTCATACTCAATTTTTTTTTTCAATATCCAACACGTTATCTGTGAATACTAGATCAAGTAGTGTTGGCTCATCCCCACCCCTGGCCCTTGTTGGTTCCATTACATGTTGGTGTAGGAAATTCCCTTGTACGCAATATAGAAATCTTGCCCCGAATGAGTCCTCACCACTGTGTGGGTCAAGATTTATCCAATCTATCTCTTTATGATTAAAATCTCCCATAATCAAAATTCTACATTTTCTCTCCCGTGCCATAGTAACAATTGAGTTTATGACTTTAATAGTACCTATATGACTTTCCTCATAAACTTCTAACCTATGTTTGTTCCTTGGTGGGTTATATAAAACAGTTATTATAATGCTCTCTGACCCAGTATTTATGCGAGCAACAAGAAATTCCTTGAACTCACTTTCTATAGCCAAGTTTATTTCTTTCAACTTGAATCCTTTCACTAATGAGCAGTGCTATCTATCCACCAGTCCTCTCAGATCTTTCAACCCTTAATATTCTGAAACCCTTAGGAAAACATGTGACACTGCTTATATCCTCACTCAACTTAGTCTCTGTAATTGCTACTATATCTGTCTTACTGTTGTGAATCCTATCTTTTAATTCTACTGCCTTACCAGCTAATCCATCAGCATTTGTGTATAACAATCTTATTGAGGCCCCATCCCCTGATCTTCTGTTATTATCTTCTTTATCTCCCCTTTGTCTGGAAGAACTCTGTAATGAAAATTTTTCTTCTGTTCTTCATTTCTTTCCTCATTTAACCTTCTTGCCTCTTGCAACAAGTTCTTTATCTTTCCCATCTCTTCCTGTGTTCTGTATCGTCTAATGAACACTTCTTTGAATTCTTGAAGGTCTTTTAGACTTATTTTTCTCAACAATATTTCCCTACATGTTTCCCCTCTCTCAAAGGTTACTTTTGTTGGTCTCGGCTTTCCTTCCCTCGAATATTTACCTAGTTGGTGTATGTTTACAATATCCTCAGGACCACAAACTACTCCAAGCTTTCTTATCAGGTCTACAACCCTAGCTTTATTTTCTTCAAGTCTCCCCTGCCATGTTGGCTCCTGGGATTCGCTTATGCCTGAGATTATCACTGTCTTCTCTCTATCAAGTGCATGTTTAATCAGTGGATTTGCCATTTCCATCACAACGTCTTTCATTTTTTCGATTACTGTCTCTTTATAGTCAACTGTTTGTATGTTTTCCAGTGCCACCACCTTTACAGCCTCTTTTACTGCCACAATCCCCTTTAGTACATCAGGAAAGGCAGTTTTCATGGCATCATGTTCCATATTCAGCTCCTGAAACTCTTTTCTAAACTGTTCAATGTTTTCCTTAATCTGGACATTCCAAGCTGCAATCTCGTCTCTCTCAGAAGAGAGCAGTAAACTAACATATAATTCATTTACGTTGTCATTCAGCTGATTGTTGTTATCTTCTTGTTATAAATTCTGGTTTCTAGTTCACTCTTTTCCCCTTCCAGATTCTTTATTGCTTTTTTTTAATATTATTTTCTCTTTGAGTGTTTCATTCTCTTTCATTTCTCTATCCATATTCCGAATTTTATCATCAAGACTTATAACCATTGCCTCTAAATCCTTGATTTTCTGTTTTAATCTCCTAATTGCTACCCCTCCTCCTTCTGCTACATCCCATGCATATCCTCTATCATCCCTCCCCGACCCTTGGGTGGGGGGGTTTGGGACAGAGATGGCGTCATTTTCATGTTTTCCCTTTCACAGAATATAGAAAGAAGAGAAAGAGAAAAAAAAGAGAAAAACTTTTATTTAAGCTGTACACAGAACTTTTATATCTGCATATAAGTGCTATTTTGTTACTCAGTTTATCTCTTTTCTGGTAACACACATCCTAACTTAAAAATTTGACTTTGGTAATTTGAGGGGAAAAAAAGAAAAAATATGCAAACAAAAACAAAAATGTACTTGAAGGAAAATTCGAATTTTTATCTGAGGAGACACCCACCTGTTTCTGCTATATATTCTTCTTAACCGATAAACTCACTTGCTAACCAAGATATGTTATTACTGGATCAGACTTTACATTTAACTCAATATATAAATAAAATAAAAAATAATAAAAGAGAAAGCTAAAAGAAAAGAACAAAATGAAGAAAAATAAGACAGCTGTGCTACTTGGCAACTTAACTCAGTACTGTTGACAGGTGTACTTTTTGGTATTTATTTAATTATTCAATTATTTCGTGTATCAAACTAACTTTCAAATTAATATAAATGGGTAAGCGGGATATGGCTCTAAACTATAGACCAGTTTCCTTGACCAGCATAGTTTGCAAAGTTATGGAGAAACTACAAAGGAAACATATCTCTCTTCACTTGGAATCCTTCAACTTTTTGTCAGTGAGGCAACATGGCTTCAGAGAAGGTAGATCAACAGTAACAAACTTATTAGAATTTTATGATGAGGTAAGCTGAATCTTACAGGAAAGAGAGGGCTGGGCAGATTGCATATTCCTAGATTTCCAGAAAGCGTTTGACACTGTTCCTAATGGGAGACTTATTAGGAAGCTGCAAGCAATGGCTAGAATAGGTTGAAATGTTTTGGAATGGATAAAAACTTACTAAGAAAGGGAAAAAGAGGCTTAGAGTAAGACACAAAGTGTCTGAATGGAGAAGAGTTAGTAGTGGAGTTCCACAGAATTCAGTTTTAGGGTCACTTTTGTTCCTTGTATATGTAAATGACCTACCAGAGTCTGTAAATTCATTCATGAATATGTTTGCAGATGATGCAAAGATTGTGAAGAAAGTAGGAAACGAGAACAATGGTAGAGAACTTCAGGAAGATCTCAATAGTCTGCACGAGTGGTCAGAAAAGTGGCTAATGAAATTCAATACTTCAAAATGTAAGGTAATGAGAATGGGTACAAGTGCAAGAAGGCCCAAGCTTGACTACTCGGTGGCTGGAGTACAACTTCAAGAGACAGAAAATGAGAGAGATCTAGGAGTAAACACACTGGAAGATTTGTCTCCAGAAATACATATAAATGGCATAGTAAGGGCA